>CAJHNH020003979.1:172500-225000 GCA_905116865.2 Candidula unifasciata
TTGCACGCGAAGGCTGTTCTGTATAATACTTTTACACTTCACTGAAAGCAAGAAGTCGCCCTACGAGAATGTGAACTGATGACATTAAAGAGTGTCTACATCAACATGGAGTGATAATAGCCATTGCTGCCCATCAAGAAGTGGATCGTACATTACTCCTCCTCACAACGCTTAACGGCAGAAGTGGAAATTGATGATGATGGTGATTATAATGATTTTGATGATGACGATGACTCACACGCTTCATGGGGAAGGTAAGACTGACATATCATCAAACTGCTACTGAAACCATCTGAATTGGAACTCATCCTTGGCTGCTGACGATGAGGACCGTGCGCAAATGGGTTCGTCCTGGGTGCTGTGATATTGGTTTTCACCGAATTCTTATCAGTTGAACTATCTCACTCTTTTCCTCAGTGCACTAGGCATGATAAGCCTCGAGCAATGATATCCTGACATATTTTCTTTGACGATCCTGCAATTAACAAAGGACTTGTGTATGCGGTTTGTTAACAACTACAGTGAATGCGTTTACAAGTACTCTTTATCTCCGTCGGTTTCGCATTCAGATTTGTTTTCTTCTTTGATTTTAAGTTGGCCTGAGAACTGGCTAAGAAAACAGCTACAAGGCAATTACACAACGATTTAATTCTTTTATTTCTTTTTTACGTTTCTGTTCTCAAGGGCCTGGCTAAAGCTTCTTACTTTTTCCCCTCCTTCTTAACCTCCGCTGTATTCTCCACACTCGTACACTTGTCTTTATCATCAGATTACCGAATTAAACCGGGCCTGTGAATGAATGAAGAATGGATGCAGTGTGTGTCAGGGTTAAGGAACAGTTACATCCAGTTTCTGAGATCTTTTTGTGCTAGTGTAGGAGGTTTCTGAAACATTCATCAAACGTAGCAAACAAAATAGCAGTAGCGCCAGTGCAGATTGTTCCGTATGGGTGTGAACTTGTGGGTTCACATATACTGGGCTACGGAATAATGAGGTGGTGTGCTATTTCTCTTTCGTGCCACATTTCCTCTACACACACATATTCAGTACCTGTTTAATCAGCGTGGGTTTAACTACAGAACCCAAATGGTCTGAAGAATAATACGGTCACCCTAGGGGTTGAGAAGCTTCTGAAGAATACGCGAATTGGGAGTAAAGATCGGCACAGCCAAGCATGAGAAGCACACCGGACGCACACGAAGTTTTGTTAACCAACATAGGACTGGTACTATTAACCGCACGACGCTGATGGATATGTTGAGAGGGGAATCTGAGCAACTATGGATGTGTCCGGAGTGCTGTGAAGAAAATCTAACTCACAACTCAAGCTTCTGTGGTGTAGCGGCTAGATGCTTCTTGCTAATCCGAAGATTGTGGTTTCGAAAATGACATGGGCCCCCTGGTCGACTTAGTCTTAAATGGATACCAGGTAAAACACTCGATTTTATTCTAAAATTTTCACTTAATCGGTGTTTTTCTCTTGATAACAAAGTGCGATTATTACGAATTCATTGACGATGGATATTCTCTTGTTCGTGGATACAAGTATTATGTGGTTTAGGGGTGTTATAACGGAATTTATTTCCACAAAATAGCCACGGCGGCGGCCGTGTCCTAACTCCGATAATGTAACCGCGTAGGAGCCACGCTCCCATTATAAACATGGGAGTCCACGGGTAGGACCCCAGTCTACTCTAGCAAAACAAGGTGCTGAAGTCGGAGGCAACCAGCCAGGAGGCGCACCACAGCAATCAGGATGCCACGCACAAACGCAACAGGGAATATTTCTATATCTGCAAATAAGTTTGATTTCCACCATGCGACCCACTCACGTACACGTGGTTCGATTTACCGGCCTAAGACAAGAAGAAAGAGTCCAGCTTCAAATACTCGAAGCCTCCCCCTAATGCCCCGTAGAACCAGAAAAGCAGAAAATACAGCTAGCCTTAAAATAATGCACTGGAACGCGGAGGGAGTAAATACTAAGAAATTAGAATTAGAAAACGTCTTGAACGAAGAGAATGTACATGTATGCTGCCTACAAGAGACTTATCTCAAACAAGATATGGCCTTTAAGATCAGAGGCTACCAGTGTTTCCGATCTGACCGCAAAGACAGGAGAAAAGGTGGAATTCTTACCCTGGTCAAAAATAACATCCTTGCGGGCCGGATCGAAACATACATGGAAGGTGCTGAGTATCAAACACTTGAGCTCAAGTTAGAAAATACAGATTTACATCTGACCAACTATTACTGTCCGAGCGACCGCCCTCAGGCACTGGATACAGTACTAATAAATGAAAAAATGATCATTTGTGGGGATTTTAATAGCCATTCCCAAAGTTAGGGATACGATCATATGGACCAGAGAGGAGAGAAACTAGAGGACTGGCTGGATGAGAATAGGTTCATCCTCGTTAATAAGCCAACCGACCCACCAACCTTCAACTCTAGAGCATGGCATACCACCTCGACACCAGACCTAGCCTTTCACTCACCAGACATGGAACTGAATGTTACCAGAACTGTTGGGAAGCAACTAGGAGGCAGTGACCACCGGCCAGTCTTTCTAACTATAGAAAGCCAGTCTGTAAGAGAGAGCAGCACACTGCCAAGGTGGAATTTTAAGAAGGCAGACTGGAAGTTGTATCAGCTTCGCACAAATGTTCTGCTGGAAAATCTAAACACAGATAACGACGTAGAAAAAGTAGTCCAGGAGTTGAGCAAACGCATGCTGCAGGCAGCCCTAGAAACAGTTCCAAGAGGTGCGCGTAAACAATACAAACCGTACTGGAATTGCGATCTGGAGCAACTGCACAACAATATGGAAACAGAAAGAAAACAAGCTGAGACCAGACCTTGTCAAGAGCAGTTTAACAACTACCAACATTCAAAGGCCAAATTTCAAAGAGCCAAACTGCAGGCTAGACGGGCAAGCTGGCAAGAAAAGACAAAGTCTCTAAACTTTGAAAGAGACACAAGGAAGTTGTGGAGGTTAATTAAGCAAATTAATGATGAGAATACAGGAAGAAATGGTAATATTGCACTATGCAAAGAGGGAGCCATCCTAACAAGAAAACAGGCAGCTGACCACTTTGCAGAAGACAGCAACATTAATGTCAGCCCAGAGAAACAGCGAGAGGTTCAAGAAAACAAACAACATATAAGACAAAAAGATATAATTCCTGAGGCACTGGTGGCAGCACTTACATCCAGCGAGTTAGAGTTAGCAATATCAAAGCTGAGAATGGGAAAATCACCTGGAATTGATGGTATCACCAACGAAGTGATCAAGAACCTTGGAACAACTGCCAAAAAAAAAAAAGCTGCTACAGATCTTTAATCATTGTTGGACCAGTGGCAAAGTTCCTCAAATATGGAGAGAAGCAATCACAATACCTCTGCTTAAACCAGGAAAGGACAGTTCTGATGCCTCCAGCTATAGACCGATCAGTCTTACCAGCTGCCTCTGTAAAACAATGGAACGTATTGTCAACCTTAGACTCCAATGGTACTTGGAAAGTGAAAACATTTTCACGCCGCAGCAGGCAGGATTTAGACAGTGCTACTCCACAGAAGACCAGACAACTTACCTTTCACAAGAAATTGAGGATGCCTTCCAGGAAAAGAAGCTAGTGCTAACGGCATGGATAGATCAGAAGAAAGCCTTTGACAAGGTCTGGAAAGAAGGTCTACTGAAGAAACTGAGAGACTGCAGGGTGAATGGGAGAATGTACAAATGGGTGAAAGCATACTTGTATAACAGAAGATCCCGAGTACAGATAGATGGACTTAAGAGTAAGAAAGTTTTGCTGCGCCATGGCGTCCCACAAGGAGGTGTTCTGTCCCCCACACTCTTCCTAGTCTATATCAACGACCTGCTTTCTGAACTACCCCATGGAATTAAAGCTGCAATGTATGCTGATGACTTGGTACTCTGGTGTACAAATGAAAATGCGACAGTGGCCACCAGGCTGCTACAAAGAGCCATAGATGCAATGGCTGATTGGGCCAACAAATGGTGTGTCAGCATCAACATAGGCAAATGCAGCACCACCCTCTTTACCCTTTCTCCTAAACAAAAATCAGGTGTCATGCACATAAATGGAGTACCCCTGAGAGAGGATAAGGAGCCCACATACCTCGGCATAACGTTTGATGATAGATTAACATGGAGAAAACACATCAACAAGGCAGCAACCAAAGCCAGAAGGAGGGTAGCCATTCTGAGAAAACTAAGTGGAACCACATGGGGTGCTAGCGAGAAAATACTTAGAAAAGTTTACCAACAAAGTGTTCGACCACATCTTGAATACGGATCAACAGCATGGAGTTCGGCATCAAAAACCACATTGCAAGAATTAGACAAAGTGCAAAATCAAGCACTCAGAGTTACCACAGGCAGTATGAAATCAACACCTATAGCTGTGATGGAGAAAATGGGGATGACCCAAGCACTGAGTGAACGCAGAGACACCAAGATGCTTTTACAAGCAGAAAAGTTTCTTAGTATGCCCAGTCACCCTATGAATGAAAGATTCCAAAATTTAGCTTTGGTACGACTAAAGAGAAGTAGTTTTATCCACCAGGCCAAACGGCTCGGCAGACAAACCACTGATTTACCTGCAACTGATAGATCCCTAAATGCTGTCCCAGAACGGACCCCCTGGAGAGAGGAGTATAAGTTTCCAATACACATCAAGACTGAAGTGAAAGGGGTATTTGACAAGAACAAAACAGTGTGCAGCGTAAAACAGCCACCCTCAGTCTACTTGATGATGAATACCCGCAGAACCTTTGGGTCCGTGTTTACACAGATGGGTCAGCAGAAAGCGCAGTCAGAAACGGAGGTGCGGGAGTGTACATTGAGTATCCTAATAATACCAGGGATACAGCCAAATTACCAACGGGAAAGCACTGTCACAACTACGATGCAGAAGTTCAAGCCATCGAGATAGCGGCAGAGAAACTACTAAATACAGGGTATTTTTCACAACCAGTGGTATTCCTGACAGATGCAAAAGCAGTACTTCAGTCACTCCAGTCTGGAAAATTACCAAGCATACGGACACTATTATCCGAACTAGGCAACCGCTGTAAATTAGTAATGCAGTGGATACCTTCCCACTGTGGAGTTCCCGGAAACGAAAAAGCTGATAAACTAGCTAAGGAAGGTGCAACTGAAGAACAACCTAACATACCAGTCTCTTATCAACAGAAGAAGAGAATGATCAAATCAATCAGAATGCCACCGAAACTGGCACAAGATGATTACCATATTATGGACAGACCAGAGCAAGTCATTATCCTTCGCCTTAGAACAGGGCACAGTCGACTTCGCTGCCACATGTACAACAAATTTAAGATTGGCCAATCAGCCATGTGTACTTGTGGACTGGCACCTGAAACAACAGATCACATCCTTCAAGACTGTCCCAGATTCAACGCTTTCAGGCAAAACCTTTGGCCAAAAGAGACACTTGTGGAAGTCAAACTTTACGGGCCGCTTAGTGAATTACAAAAGACAGTGAAATTCATACTAGAGACAGCTTTGCAGATATAGACAATTTATTTCATGCGAACGAAAGAAGAAGAAGAAGAAGTTATGAAAAGTAAAGGCGACTGGCGCGATATCGACCACATCGCCCACACAGTACTGATTGATCTATAAAATATAGTTCTAGCCATATATACATACCGTTTGTGACTGAAGGTGTGGAAATGGGTTCTTTACTATATTTTCAGATTACCTGGTTGGTGTTAAAACAAAGACTGCTATATCGGCACGCAGTTGCACTCTGAGCTAACAGTACAGCGGTTCCTAAAATATAAATGGTGTCACTGAATCTTCATTGAGCAGATAATTTTTTTTTTAATGATCCAGTCTAAAATGGGTGCTAGGGAGTGTTGTGGGAAGTAAACGCTGTCTGTGTAATATTGACCACAGGCATTCGGTTTGTGTTGAGTGGTTTGAGTTATGCATGTTGACTTCCTAGGACTTATACCCGGTACCTATTTAGGGGTGGGTCGACCTAGGAGCCAAGGCAGTTTTTGAAGAACTTCTGGCTCCGTCATCACCTGAACCCGCAACCTTCGGATTCGCAGGCGACCGTTTAGCCAAGGGTTATTCAAATGTCGGCCCGCGGGGCGAATCTGGCCAGGAGAGGTCTAACAAGTGGCCCGTGAATCACCTGCCTAGTATTGTACTATTCTTTCTATGCTGGGGTTGGGGCCTCAGGCCCTTGATTATCGCCATGTTTCGACATTTTGGTCCCTGAGTAAACTTGAAATGTCTCTAGAGTCTAGCCACTACACTGTGGCCGCTGCCAAAACCCTGGAGTACTAGGACTAGAAGGAAAAACAGAAGTAGATCATGGGGAAATGATAATGAAGCAAGCACAGATGTGTCAGTGAAGATGCTCGTGGAATTCAAGAGAGCGAGGCAAGTCCGGCCACTTGTAGAGGGGATTGCACGTGTAATTTAACAACCAGCCCACGTACAGGTATACTTTACTTCCCCACACACGTACCCACACACACACGCACGCACGCAGACACGTACTCTCACACACACACACACGCACACACACACACTCACACAGTGTATGTATTGTATATATGTACAATGTTTATGTGTTTGTGGCATTACCCCGCCCCCTCCGCCGCTTTTTTGTAGATCTGACAATCTGTGGTATATGGTGCCTTTTTAAATTATTGTATGAAAGCTGCTATTTAACTTCAAAGACGTACAATACCCAAACAGTAAGAATTATAAAAGGTGACTATCCAATGAGGAGCGGCTGGCCGAACGGGTAGCACGCTGGGCTGTGAAGCAGGAGAACCAGGTTCGAATCCTCGGCAAGGCTAGGGATTTTTTTCTGTCGGGGGCACATTGAAATTTTCACCTGCACAGTCGTGGCGACAGCACCACCTATGCGGCAGGTAATTCTCAGACTTAAAGACCTACCTCCCTGCTTACACCGCAATAGTGGTAAAATTCGCATAACGAGCGAAACAAATTGTAAAAATAATGACTTGCTTAACGAGCGACGTTTCGCATAACGAGTCGGGAGGAGAGGGGAAGTCCCGAATTGTGCGCATAATTACATCAGTCTGTGTTTAGCACTCGTTACTGTAGCATCATAGTGTCACTTGTGGTCACACATTTTCTCAAACTTGTGTTATATTGTGATATATGTACATGAATCCTCCAGGCCTACAAGATGACCTCTCTGAAGAATTTAAGTTCATCAAGATCCAGTTTCTGCCTCCCAACACCACTCCGTTACTCCAGCCCATGGACCAGCAAGTTATTTCTAACTTTAAGAAGCTCTACACTAAAGCACTCTTCGAGCATTGTTTTCGGGTGACTGAAGGGACCAACCTCACTCTTAAAGAGTTTTGTAAAAATCACTTCCACATCGTTGCCTGCCTCAAGATGATAAACAAGGAGGGTTGGGGGGGGGGGGGGGAATGGTGGAGGGGTTGCCAAGAAAACCCTAACTTCTGCTTGGAAGAAGCTTTGGCCGGAGAGCGTTGTCAATCTGTGACTTTGAGGGGTTCGAGACAGTACCTCTGAAACCTGTAGTTAACGAGATTGTGTCTTTGGTCACTATCATGGGATTGTAGGTGAATAACAGCGATATCGAGGAGCTTTTGGAAGAGCACAGCCGAGATCTGACCACCGAAGAGCTTACGGAGTTGCATTGTGTTTCACAGCAAGAAGTTTTGGAGGAGAGTTTGTCAGAGGAGGAGGTAACAGAAAAGCAACAATCTTCTGGCGAAATAAGAGAAATGCTGAAAGCATGGCAAACTGTTGCATCTTATATTGAGAAGCATCACCCTAATTAGGAAGTGGCTATGCGCGTTGCAAATTTATTTATTGATAATGCTGTGTCGCATTTTCGCTAAATGTTGAAGCGTCGGCAAAAACAATTTGTCTTTGGGCATCTTTCAAGTAAAAAAAAAAAAAAATTAGCTATGTATCATAATTATTTCGACTTTTTATTTCCTTCAAATCAAATTCGCATTCCAGGTTTGTTCGTGCCGCGTTCGAAGAAAAGATGAAGATGATTCGCTCTCCTTAACAATATGTATATATTATTTTTAAATAAACGTTATACATAGCTTTTTGTGAGTATTTTTTTTCGACCTGGAACGTATTATCGTATTTTACATTAGTTTATATGAGAATTTTTTTTTCGCATAACGAGTATTTCGCTTAACGAGCATAATTCTGGAACGAATTATGCTCGTTAAGCGAGGTTCCACTGTAATTGGTAGTTTGGCTATCCATTGTATAACCTTGTATACACAGAATTCCCCTCTCTCTCTCTCTCTCTCTCTCTCTCTCTCTCTCTCTCTCTCTCTCTCTCTCTCTCTCTCTCTCTCTCTCTCGCTCGCTCGCTCTCTCACTCTCTCTCACTCTCACACTCTCTCTCTCTTTGTATATATATATAATTATGTTTTGTGCCTGAGGTCAAACACTGAAGATACCCCCACATCCTTGAACCAGTAAAAGGGGATCGGTTTCAGCTGCCTGTGTAGTCAAGAATACAGATCTGTTTTCATTATACATTCCGGCTCTTTTAATGACACCCATTTATATAAACAGGTTGCTAAACTGGCGTGGGTGTTGCCCCCAGTCATCTCCTTCTCTCACCCACGCAGGAATTTCCTCAACTCTAATATCATACATCTTGTTTACTGCGGTGAGTGAGTTTCACTTGGGTTGGGTCGCCACGTAAGTCTTGCATCACCACCGGTACAGATTCTCAAACACTTCCTTAAGTGTGACTGGGGAGAAGCTATGGTGTTGTAAATTGAATTTTACCCTTTATATCTCTGGTATAGCAACTAGACGTTGGCTTGCGGATGCTAAATTCTTGAGTTCAGATCTCAACAGGCGGGAGTGTTTTTTTTTTTTTAGTATCCAGAAGCCATGAGTTGTTAACCCTTAGGCTCGGTATTATGGATATCGCAACCCTTCGGCCTTGATTCCATGATAAATACCGTAAATTTGGGAGAAAATGTGGCTTTTCTGCCTACCCCCGGGCGTGAACCAGGACCACAAGGAGTTCGTCCCCCGGTCGCCGCGCAATCCGGTTTAGCCAACTACGCTAGCGAGCCGGGCAGGGAGGTTTTTTTTTTTTTAAACGCTCTGGCTCCCAGTTCATCCCAGCCTTTAAGGGTACCATGTACAGTCCTGGGAAGTAAAGACGGCCAGCATGATTTTCAGCACATCACCCACTGAATACCGTTTGGTCAATAAAATATGTATATACCTTAGACGCCTGAAGTGGAGGGAAAGAGTCCTTTCCCAATGTATGTTGCTGTAGTGCCTATCTGCTCTATGGGAACAGCATGCGGCGAGACCGTAACCTCTTATACGGAGCTTCTTTTCTTCTTCTTTCGTTCGCATGAAATAAATTGTCTATATCTGCAAAGCCGTCTCTTGTATGAATTTCACTGTCTTTTGTAATTCACTAAGCGGCCCGTAAAGTTTGACTTCCACAAGTGTCTCTTTTGGCCAAATGTTTTGCCTGAAAGCGTTGAATATGGGACAGTCTAGAAGGATGTGATCTGTTGTTTCAGGTGCCAGTCCACAAGTACACATGGCCGATTGGCCAATCTTAAATTTGTTGTACATGTGGGAGCGAAGTCTATTGTGCCCTGTTCTAAGGCGAAGGATAATAACCTGCTCTGGTCTGTCCATAATATGGTAATCATCTTGTGCCAGTTTCGGTGGCATTCTGATTGATTTGATCATTCTCTTCTTCTGTTGATAAGAGACTGGTATGTCAGGTTGTTCTTCAGTTGCACCTTCCTTAGCTAGTTTATCAGCTTTTTCGTTTCCGGGAACTCCACAGTGGGAAGGTATCCACTGCATTACTAATTTACAGCGCTTGCCTAGTTCGGATAATAGTGTCCGTATGCTTGGTAATTTTCCAGACTGGAGTGACTGAAGTACTGCTTTTGCATCTGTCAGGAATACCACTGGTTGTGAAAAATACCCTGTATTTAGAAGTTTCTCTACCGCTATCTTGATGGCTTGAACTTCTGCATCATAGTTGTGACAGTGCTTTCCCGTTGGTAATTTGGCTGTATCCCTGGTATTATTAGGATACTCAATGTACACTCCCGCACCTCCGTTTCTGACTGCGCTTTCTGCTGACCCATCTGTGTAAACACGGACCCAAAGGTTCTGCGGGTATTCATCATCAAGTAAACTGAGGGTGGCTGTTTTGCGCTGCACACTGTTTTGTTCTTCCTTGTCAAATACCCCTTTCACTTCAGTCTTGATGTGTATTGGAAACTTATACTCCTCTCTCCAGGGGGCCCGTTCTGGGACAGCATTTAAGGATCTATCAGTTGCAGGTAAATCAGTGGTTTGTCTGCCGAGCCGTTTGGCCTGGTGGATAAAACTACTTCTCTTTAGTCGTCCCAAAGCTAAATTTTTGAATCTTTCATTCATAGGGTGACTGGGCATACTAAGAAACTTTTCTGCTTGTAAAAGCATCTTGGTGTCTCTGCGTTCACTCAGTGCTTGGGTCATCCCCATTTTCTCCATCACAGCTATAGGTGTTGATTTCATACTGCCTGTGGTAACTCTGAGTGCTTGATTTTGCACTTTGTCTAATTCTTGCAATGTGGTTTTTGATGCCGAACTCCATGCTGTTGATCCGCATTCAAGATGTGGTCGAACACTTTGTTGGTAAACTTTTCTAATTATTTTCCCGCTAGCACCCCATGTGGTTCCACTTAGTTTTCTCAGAATGGCTACCCTCCTTCTGGCTTTGGTTGCTGCCTTGTTGATGTGTTTTTTCCATGTTAATCTATCATCAAACGTTACGCCAAGGTATGTGGGCTCCTTATCCTCTCTCAAGTGTACTCCATTTATGTGCATGGCGCCTGATTTTTGTTTAGGAAAAAGGGTAAAGAGAGTGGTGCTGCATTTGCCTATGTTGATGCTGACACACCATTTGTCGGCCCATTTAGCCATTGCATCTATGGCTCTTTGTAGCAGTCTGGTGGCCACTGTCGCATTTTCATTTGTACACCAGAGTACCAAGTCATCAGCATACATTGCAGCTTTAATTCCATGGGGTAGTTCAGAAAGCAGGTCGTTGATATAGACTAGGAAGAGTGTGGGGGACAGGACACCTCCTTGTGGGACGCCATGGCGCAGCAAAACTTTCTTGCTCTTAAGTCCATCTATCTGTACTCGGGATCTTCTGTTATACAAGTATGCTTTGACCCATTTGTACATACTCCCATTCACCCTGCAGTCTCTCAGTTTTCTTCAGTAGACCTTCTTTTCCAGACCTTGTCAAAGGCTTTCTTCAGATCTATCCATGCCGTTAGCACTAGCTTCTTTTCCTGGAAGGCATCCTCAATTTCTTGTGAAAGGTAAGTTGTCTGGTCTTCTGTGGAGTAGCACTGTCTAAATCCTGCCTGCTGCGGCGTGAAAATGTTTTCACTTTCCAAGTACCATTGGAGTCTAAGGTTGACAATACGTTCCATTGTTTTACAGAGGCAGCTGGTAAGACTGATCGGTCTATAGCTGGAGGCATCAGAACTGTCCTTTCCTGGTTTAAGCAGAGGTATTGTGATTGCTTCTCTCCATATTTGAGGAACTTTGCCACTGGTCCAACAATGATTAAAGATCTGTAGCAGCTTTATTTGGATGTAAATGCTGCCACCAGTGCCTCAGGAATTATATCTTTTTGTCTTGTATGTTGTTTGTTTTCTTGAACCTCTCGCTGTTTCTCTGGGCTGACATTAATGTTGCTGTCTTCTGCAAAGGAATCTGCAAAGTGGTCAGCTGCCTGTTTTCTTGTTAGGATGGCTCCCTCTTTGCACAGTGCAATATAACCATTTCTCCCTGTATTCTCATCATTAATTTGCTTAATTAACCTCCACAACTTCCTTGTGTCTCTTTCAAAGTTTAGGGACTTTGTCTTTTCCTGCCAGCTTCTCCGTCTAGCCTGCAGTTTGGCTCTTTGAAATTTGGCCTTTGAATGTTGGTAGTTGTTAAACTGCTCTTGACAAGGTCTGGTCTCAGCCTGTTTTTCTTTCTGTTTCCATATTGTTGTGCAGTTGCTCCAGATCGCAATTCCAGTACGGTTTGTATTGTTTACGCGCACCTCTTGGAAATGCTTCTAGGGCTGCCTGCAGTATGTGTTTGCTCAACTCTTGGACTACTTTTTCTACGTCGTTATCTGTGTTAAGATTTTCCAGCAGAACATTTGTGCGAAGCTGATATAACTTCCAGTCTGCCTTCTTAAAATTCCACCTTGGCAGTGTGCTGCTCTCTCTTACAGACTGGCTTTCGATAGTTAGAAAGACTGGCCGGTGGTCACTGCCTCCTAGTTGCTTCCCAACAGTTCTGGTAACATTCATTTCCATGTCTGCTGAGTGAAAGGCTAGGTCTGGTGTTGAGGTGGTATGCCATGCTCTAGAGTAGAAGGTTGGTTGGTCGGTTGGCTTATTAACGAGGATGAACCTATTCTCATCCTGCTAGTCCTCTAGTTTCTCTCCTCTCTGGTCCATATGATCGTAGCCCCAACTTTGGGAATGGCTATTAAAATCCCCACAAATGATCATTTTTTCATTTATTAGTACAGTATCCAGTGCCTGAGGGCGGTCGCTCGGACAGTAATAGTTATACGGAGCGATTCTCTACCACTGTCTGAAAGCCACAAGAACTTTTTTTTTTTTTTTTTTTTTTTACGGAACTCGAACCTTAGTACTCGAGAATTACGCTCCGCTCTCACTAACATCTAAGTCACAGAGTCGCAACACAAAGTGTGATAGGATACTACAGTCCGTACCAGAAGTCGCCCCTAGCTTAAAACAAATATCTAACGCAGTACCCGTTATTAGTAAGTGTGTTGAACGGGATCTTTTCAAAATACTTCACACCCGTTTCACTCCCAAGTGGTCGTCTCCAACATTAGCCTTACAGGAGAATAATGCATCATTGCACATGCGAATTTATTTTTCAAACAATCTCTAGGCGTGTGTCAGTTACGGTATATTCAATTTAACAAAAAAAAAAAAAAAAAAAGGCGGGGGGGGGGGGTGAAACAAAATATTTGCTTAATAAAGATAATTGAAATTTGCCGCTTTGAGAAAATTGCGGCGCCAATAGCCGTAGTATATTATAAACTCATATATACTCTGAGAAATCTGGGAAATCTGAGGCCACGTGAAAAAATGCATGTTGTTCCGTACAGGAATTTTCGAGATATTGGTTAAATTGTGAGAGCACGTCTTTTGAGACGTACTGTAGAAGTCAAGATTGTTAACCAGCACGACAGTGGTGGCCAGTTTTACTTGGTTTGAATACTATTTTTTACTTCTCAAAGCATCGGCAGTCTACGTTATAGAATACAGAGATAGACTGACAATAAGCATTCTCGAAACAGACAGTATGATACAGAAAGCCACGGGCTACCTTTCACGGCTTGTCGGTCGACCAGTGAACATTCGCAGTCTACTGTATAGAAAGAGATAGGCCGACAGACCGACAGTCAGAATTCTAGATGCAGGCACTATGACATGGGCAGCTGCGGGCTACCTCTCACGGTTTGTCCGTGGACTAGTGAACCGCAGTCAACGCATTGTTCATTCCAGTAGCACTAAGTCATATTTATTAGATATCTGTTCCCACATAGGTTTCAGTTATGCATGTCAACCAAGCACTGCCTGTTAAGTTCAGTATTGCGTCAGTAATGTAATCTTTGCTTTTAAATATACATATTTTTCAGTGTTATTGATTAATCATATTCTAGGCATTCTCAACACAGCAAATTACAATGGTCAGCTTTTCTCCATATACAATCCTTTATTTTCTTCTCTTTTAAAAATATGATTATTGAATAGCATTTTTTTTTTAATTTAACCCTCCTCATCCAGTTCCATTGTTCATGTTTCCATTCTCTATACGCCCTTCTGTTTCTATTTTTGGAATTACTTTCCGGTTATCTCCCCATATAATCAAGTTTCAATGTCGGTGGTATAGAGCTGCCTTTGTGCTTTTCGTTGATAAAGATGTTGGTCAAACTTTCAGTATATTTGTACAGGTTGTTTTCTTTCCCTCCAGTAAGCTTGTTAGTCATAATTAGTGTTGTGTTAAGTCTGGGACCTAGGCGGTGCAAACACGGTTTGTAATACGTTATACCCCGTTCAATTCTAGCTGCGGGCGATTTGATAACAGATTACCATTCAGTGCAGTGGCAAACTGCTAAAAGTAGAGTTACCTAATTAAATCACACAGGAACAAAAAGACTGGATTGCTTCTACAATGTCCTGTAGAGGATACGCGTTTGAGCTGGATGTTGATACATTATTCAGTGAATGATGAAAGAAGAGTTAAAGAAGACACACGAATTTCTTCTGCACACGAAATCAAAGCTAAACCCTGGGAACGCTACAAAAGAATAAGCTAGAATTGCAGCTGTGCTACAAGAACTCGCACTCCTTAGACCAGTGCGTTTGAAGAAGAAATCATTGGTCCTTCCAGCTAGCCCCATTTCATCTCAAGCGAACCTCAGTAAAAACTACTTCAGATCTTCTGTGGGTAGAGGCGCACTAGGAACAACTCTGACACAAACAGACACAAATTATTTTTTCAAGTGGAAAGCCATACGCCGGAAATATTGAAGCCTTGAGTGTTGGCTATAAACATCAGTGTCAGGAAATGTTTCATGTACACGGGATGCTTGTAGAGCCCCAGGAGAAAGAGCGGGAGGGGGGGGGGGGTGGACTGAACCGATAGAAAGAATCTACCTACTTAATTACCGTTGATTTGAATTTAGTTGCTTGCCCTCAAGGCAGATGGTAATTGCTTTGAAAGCTTTCGTTTGGTACACACACGGGAGTGGGCGCGTGTTCCAGTTTTTTTTTTTTTTTGGTACTTGTTTGAGTTGTTTTAAAATTATACAGCAGTGTTTCCGAAACGTTTCTTATTAACGGCGCCTTTTTTTCAATTAAAATTTTTCCACGGCACCTAACCTAAGTAAAGGTATGACTTTTCTTATGCAAGAGATAAAAAAAAAAAAAAAAAAAGAAACAAAATCGTGTATCTTCGAATATTTCGCAGCGCTTCTGTGAAGTAGTCGCGGCTACCCTGGGCGCTGCGCCGCACAGTTTGGGAATCACTGTCCTATATGTTTGCTGGTTCGAAGAGGGGGGGGGGGGGGGCTTGATGAAATGAGAGGGATGACTGCTTTGTTTATTATCTATGGCGCGGGATATTCATTCAGTTATAGTCGTGGTGTCTGTGAACATAATCAAGACCATAGTCATGAGCTCATTGAACATGGTCATGAACTTTCTGAATATGATTGGGAATTCTCTGAACATGATCGTGAACGCCCCGAACATTATTGTAAACTCTCTGAACATGATCGGGAACTCTCTGAACATGATCGGGAACTCTCTGAACATGGTCGGGAACTCTCTGAACTTAAGTAATGAATCTCTGAACGTGGTCGTGAACTCCCTGAACGTGACTGTAAACTCTCTGAACATTATTGTGATCTCTCTGAACATTAATGTGAACGCTCTAAACGTGGTCGTTAACTCTCTAAATATTATTGTAAACTCTCTGAACATTATTGTGAACTTTATGAACATTATTGTGAACACTCTGAACACGGTGGTGAACTCTCTGAACATGATGGTGAACTCTCTGAACATGGTGGTGAACTCTCTGAACATGGTGGTGAACACTCTGAACATGGTTGTGAACTCTCTGAACATGGTGGTGAACTCTCTGAACATGGTGGTGAACTCTCTGAACATGGTGGTGAACTCTCTGAACATGGTGGTGAACTCTAAACATAGTCCTCAGCTGTGCAAGTAGTCAGTGTAGTCTAGAATTAGAGGTTTTGTTAGGATGCCCTTGCAGTCTCGTATAGTGTAAACGTAAGTCCACCTGAGGGGCGTCATCATATCAGAGGTTGTCATTGCTCCTCCTGCTCCTCCTCCCTTCTTTTCTTCTTCTTCTTCTTCTTCTTCTTCTTCTTCTTCTTCTTCTTCTTCTTCTTCTTCTTCTTCTTCTTCTTCTTCTTCTTCTTCTTCTTCCTCTTCTCCTCCTCCTCCCCCTTCTTCTTGTTCTTCTGCTGCTCCTCCTCCCCTTTCTTCTTCTCCTCCTCCTTCTTCTTCTCCTTCTTCTTCTTCTTCTCCTCCTTCTCCTCCTTCTCCTGCTCCTCCTCGTCACATGACTCAAGCGAAAGAAAGTTGGTTTACTGAGTCGTTTAGCTGAAGAATAATGTAAATTATAAGCCATTAATTTCTACGAACTTATGTGTATGTCATTCTAAGACATTCTAACAGTGCGATGCCCGTCTAGGGAAAAATAACTGGATAAATCTAGTATTATATGATACTATGTGGAGTGTACCAATCCTCAAAGACAGATTTGAACGAGAGATACAGACAGACAGACAGACAGACAGACAGACAGACAGACAGACAGACAGACAGACAGACAGACAGACAGACAGACAGACAGACAGACAGACAGACAGACAGACAGACAGACAGACAGAGTGGTAATCCTGCAGACTGTAATCCTGGAGCGGAAACACTGTTTTTTTTTTTCAAGTTGAAAAAAGAAAAGAAAAGAATTACACTAACTTCTTTGCTTCCCCTATTATTTCATGGTATCTGTTTTAGTCTAGAATATAGATTACTTAGAGCCTAGCTCAGTAAAGTCTTGGCTAAATCCACAGAGACCCTATTACACGCCAGTGGCACATCGGGCACATGAGGCTAAACTCATTTCTTTATAGACTAAATAGGTGGCGTGGTCAGCATCACGATGATCGCATTTAATTCCCGGAACATTACCTTGTACTCCTTTAATGGTTAATTGACCTGGGAGTCAGGGTCATGCATATAAAAAAAAGTATACGGTTCCATGCGGATTAGATCCCAAGAGCATCAGATCCATTGGCGAGATTCTAGCCCCTACACCACAGCGGCTTCCTGTGCCAGAATACACATACAGATAGAGGTATTGTGGCGAAGTGGTTAAGTCGTTGGGCTGGCGGTCTGAGGGTCGTTGGTTCGATATCAGACTCCGTCCTTCGATGTTTTGGAGATCCATGAAGGTCTGCTGTGGAGCTTTAGTGTTTCGTGCTTTGTGCGAGGTTCGCAGCAGGCGAACAGACCAACCCTCAGCTGAAATAATCAGGACCATATGGAACGAACGACGGTGCAGTGAAAACAATCCTCTTGTCTATCATCATCATCATCGTCATCACCATCATGATCATCAGCATCACCACCACCATCATCATCACCATTATCATCATCATCATCACCCTTATCATCATCATCATCATCATCATCATCACCACCATAACCACCACCATTTCCATCATCATCATCGAGGGCCTCGTCACCTGACATGGGCGATCATGCCTCTCCACAGACTGCGATCTACTACAAGCAGCATGTATCAGTTCATGTTTTGACACCTCTCCATGCCATGGCAAAATACTGTCAAGAATCTTCTCGCCTTGTCGTCCTCTGTCTCTTCACAGGTTGCAGCTTCCTTCTGATAACGTGGCTAGAAATTGACGATAAGCTGTCTCCGAGCCTTAGCTCATTTAAAAACATCTGGGTTGCTCTTTATGGGGGGGGGGGGGTGGGCGTGGGTAGGGCTGTTTAAAGAAATATAAGGAGTTTTCTCTAAAACTACATCTCCGATGCCTCAAGAAATTGTTTTGCTTGTTCAATAATTGTTCAGGATTCACAGCCATCTGTCACAAACGCTGTACGTGGCATGCGAGAATTCTTTTCCTAACCTTCAATTGTACGGGTCTGTTGCATGAATTGAACTTTCTTTTATAAAATAGGGGTTTAGTCTGTCCTATTCTGCTCTTGACCTCTGTGATACATCCTGTCGAATGTTATCCAGGTGTCTTGATACTCAAACTTATGTTGGTTAGTTGCGTATCCTTTACAGGACGGTGCAGAACCAACCCCAGCAGCCCCTGGCTGTTATGTTGTTTCTCTAGGAAAATTTACGTCCAGTAGTTTGCCATTGCTTCCTGGACGGTCGGCTCCCTGATACCACTGTCGAAACCAACGCAAGGCGCATAACCCGCTGCTGGGATCGAACCCGGCACCCCGGCATTACGAAGCGTTCGCATCGACTTAGCCACAGAGCCGACTCAAACTTATGTACTTGTCCAAACAACGCCTTTAATGAAACAGAAGTTCGAAAACCTGTGCTAATGTTTTGGAGTTTAGGGAATGTGTTGTTTTGTGGAAGCTTTTCCGGGCATTAAACCCACAGAAGAAACAGATTAATGTGGGCCTTGCAAAATAATTGTGGATTTGCCTCCCAACTCAAACACCGCTTAGATTTACCTTCATCTAGATTGTGCCGTAGCAGGTAATTTATTTCACACCAGGTGGAAGGAAAATCACAGACACCCGGCAGATAAAGAAAAGATAATACGGGAATTTGTCAGAGATGTTTTTTGAAGAATGGCTGGCTGAACGGTTCAGATGGCGCTTGTCTTTAATGCGGGTGACGCAGGTTCGAGTCCTTTTGTTGTTGTTGTTGGTCGCAGGCAAAAGTGAAATCTAAACTTGCACAGTCCGTTGGACCAAGATACCCCCCTCCCACCCCACAAATAAAAAAACCTGTTAGAAAACAAAACGTCGCCTTGTGCAGATTCCAGTCTAATGCCGTTTCCACAGGCACCGGAAAAACCGGTGCCGGAGATGTGGACAGTTTGGATTCCGTTCAACGGCTGTTTTCACATACACCGGCAAAACCGGAGCCGTTGTCTCTTTTCTCGCTCGTCGCCATTTTGTCGGTGCCGTTTGTTAGTGCTGTAGACTGGGGAAACTTATGGGCTCAGGTCCCCCTAAGCATCTACGCCCTCCCCCTCCCCTCTTTGCCCACCCCACCCCCCCCCCCCCCTGCCGCTTTTCCTTTCTATAATTTTGTAAAAGACTTACATAACCCCTTTTAATTCATTTATATAAATTCTTTTTTAAAGTTATTTTCGTGTTTCGTGTTATTTGAAATACATTAATACTTTATTTGCCATTCAACATAATAATAATAATAAAAACAATATGACGAATAATACAAGAATATACTTGGAGCACAGGCGGTGACACTTCCGGTGCCGAAAAATATAGACTTGCGGGGAAGTGTCCTTTGAAGTCACCGTCGGATCACACTCCGGCATCCGATTTTTCGACTTCTCTGCAGGCTGCATTTGACGGTATCTGCTGTCGGAGCGGCCAGTCTACCAGGCCGGGCTCTGTGTGAAAGCTGCCATTGGATAACAGTGCATCCGGTGGCATCGCCGAAATCGACACCGGTTTTGCCGGTACACGTGAAAAAGGCCATTAGTACCGAGAGGCAAGCCTCTGGGCACTATCGCGGTAGCCCATTGATATGAAATCAGTTAGAATAATAAAACCTGATCACGGACAGAGTTAAAACAACAAACAAGGATATCATGGGTTTACATAACACAGGGAGGAGGAGTAGAAGATAAAAAGTAGAGAAGTTTGAACAACGGATCAACATCATGGCACCCATAAGTGCTCCGTTCTTTTTCTAACTCAAGTCCGAGTCCGAAGACGCTCAGCACAGTGCACAGGGTCTGTAGCACAGGTGAGGATCATGAAATACTTAGGGTAGATTTTTAACTCAAAATTGTCCCTGGCAGCGCCGTTAGGCTACTCTTTTCGACTTCTAGTTGCCAAAAGATTTTTTTTTTTTTAACATGCGCAACCGTGTACACGGGCGTCTGATCTATCTACCCAGAGACCAGGTGGAATTACTAGAAGTGCAAGTTCACGTGAAAAATCCCAGCCCTTACCAGGGATTGAACCCGGAAACTCTAGCACTCAAGACGGACACCATGCCTCGAGACCACGCAGCCCCTAACAGTAGAGAAGAAAATAGAGTTGACAAATTTATACTGAATATCTTTTTTTTTTTTTTTCGTGTTAACCGGATGTAAACTCCGCCAGAAAGTTCTGATAGTTCGTTAACTTTTAAACTGTAGGCTTGTATCAGAACTTGGGATTTGCGTGCGCATACGTTTTATACATTTGGATAATTTGTGTGCAGACTTGGTAGTGCTTTTTTTTTAATTCACCCCCAAACAAAGTTTCCGGGAAAGTCCGATATTATAGGGGTGTAACGGATTATGGTTAAGATCATTGTCAGCCTCGACCGCCTCGGACACGCCGACTGACCCTAACTATAACCGTAACCCCTACCCATAACATCCTTAGAATATTGCAATTTCCCGTGAACGCCAGGATTTCCTTTGTTTGAGGTGAATTAAAAATTAAGTACAGACTTGGTTCCTCGCTTCTCAGACCAGTTCACTCCGACTTCAAAGGAAGCATCCCTAGTTAGACGACTTTAATGACATGCTTCCTAGGGGTGCAGTCGGTCTATATTTTTCTCTCTCCACAAGGGAGCCCTGGAACCCACATGGGAATATACTAAATTATAAAGTAGCCAATAAACGTATAGTGAGTCGCCCGGTACTGAAAGAGTTAAGGACACCAACGGATGATGATGATAACGCAGGTGAGGTCGACCTGATTGATTTGTTGACATTACCATAGTGCCCACGTGATTACCCTGAGCACGCGCTACAGGCCCGCTAGATGGCTTCCATCCGCGCCCGGGACTGTAAATATTTATCCAAAGACGCACATCCGAAACCCTGATCTTACGGCTGCGTTTCCCGGCATCTGCAGGAGATATATTCTTTTTAAACGTCTCACTACTGTTTTTTTTTTTTTCGTTTCCTTTCTAAACTTTTCGCTACTGTTCTGGTTTTCGTTTAGTTTAAGAAGCCAACAAGCGGGCTCAGTTTCCACGAGGCACAGAAACGGTCTGCATTTATTGATCGCATTTACTTTCATTTGTATTCCCGAAAAGAGAGGTAAATAAAATTAAGGATCTGTTTCAACACTTTGAGAGATTCTGGGCATGTAGTGACAGCCCCATAGGAAGAAAAAAAAAAGGTGCCGGTACTCAACATAAATTATCTAAACTGTTGCCGGTACTCACTACAGGGTGTCTAAAAAGTTGCTGGTACTCACTACAGAGTGTCTAAAAGGTTCCTGGTACTCACTACAGAGTGTCTAAAAAGTTGCTGGTACTCACTACAGGGTGTCTAAAAGGTTGCTGGTACTCACTAGTGTCTAAAAAGTTGCTGGTACTCACTAGTGTCTAAAAAGTTGCTGGTACTCACTACAGGGTGTCTAAAAGGTTGCTGGTACTCACTACAGGGTGTCTAAAGGTTGCTGGTACTCACTACAGTGTCTAAAAGATTGCTGGTACTCACTACAGGGTGTCTAAAGGTTGCTGGTACTCACTAGTGTCTAAAAGGTTGCTGGTACTCACTACAGGGTGTCTAAAGGTTGCTGGTACTCACTACAGGGTGGTCTAAAAGGTTGCTGGGTACTCACTACAGGGTGTCTAAAGGTTGCTGGTACTCACTACAGGGTGTCTAAAAGGTTGCTGGTACTCACTACAGGGTGTCTAAAGGTTGCTGGTACTCACTAGTGTCTAAAAGGTTGCTGGTACTCACTACAGGGTGTCTAAAGGTTGCTGGTACTCACTACAGGGTGTCTAAAAGGTTGCTGGTACTCACTACAGGGTGTCTAAAGGTTGCTGGTACTCACTACAGGGTGTCTAAAAGGTTGCTGGTACTCACTACAGGGTGTCTAAAGGTTGCTGGTACTCACTACAGTGTCTAAAAGGTTGCTGGTACTCACTACAGGGTGTCTAAAAGGTTGCTGGTACTCACTACAGGGTGTCTAAAAGGTTGCTGGTACTCACTAGTGTCTAAAAAGTTGCCGGTACTCACTACAGGGTGTCTAAAGGTTGCTGGTACTCACTACAGGGTGTCTAAAGGTTGCTGGTACTCACTACAGGGTGTCTAAAGGTTGCTGGTACTCACTACAGTGTCTAAAAGGTTGCCGGTACTCACTACAGGGTGTCTAAAAGGTTGCTGGTACTCACTACAGTGTCTAAAAAATTTGCCGGTACTCATTACAGTGTCTCTTAAAAGTTGCGCTAACAATATGAACAAGTTACCGGTACTGTTGCCTACAGCCGGTTGGGGGGGGGGGGGGGGGGGGGGGGGGGGGGGGGGGGGGAGGGGGAAAAAGGGGAAGACTGGGTAGACTAATCATTACACTTTACAGGACGTTGCCGAACCAACCTGTTTTTTGTTTCTTCTCGGTTCATTTCTAATATATATATATATTGTTGTGTTGAATGATGGCTTGTTGTGTTGAATGATGGCTTGTTGTGTTGAATGATGGCTTGTTGTGTTGAATGATGGCTTGTTGTGTTGAATGATGGCTTGTTGTGTTGAATGATGGCTTGTTGTGTTGAATAATGGCTTGTTGTGTTGAATGATGGCTTGTTGTGTTGAA
This sequence comes from Candidula unifasciata, assembly GCA_905116865.2. Lineage (NCBI taxonomy): Eukaryota > Metazoa > Mollusca > Gastropoda > Stylommatophora > Geomitridae > Candidula > Candidula unifasciata. The sequence continues at coordinate 194,959 of CAJHNH020003979.1, forward strand.
TGATGGCTTGTTGTGCTGAATGATGACTTGTTGTGCTGAATGATGGCTTGTTGTGTTGAATGATGGCTTGTTGTGTTGAATGATGGCTTGTTGTGTTGAATGATGGCTTGTTGTGTTGAATGATGGCTTGTTGTGTTGAATGATGGCTTGTTGTGTTGAATGATGGCTTGTTGTGTTGAATGGTGGCTTGTTCTGTTGAATGATGGCTTGTTGTGTTGAAGGATGGCTTGTTGTGTTGAAGGATGACTTGTTCTGTTGAATGATGGCTTGTTGTGTTGAATGATGGCTTGTTCTGTTGAATGATGGCTTGTTCTGTTGAATGATGGCTTGTTCTGTTGAATGATGGCTTGTTCTGTTGAATATCTCTTGTACCAGTTTGAGTCTTTTCCTATCTCAACCCGTTACAGGATAAAGAATACATTTTTGACGGCCCGTTTAGACTTTCTCACGTCCCACAATAGGGCCGCGGCCCATGGGCTGAAGAACACTGATCTAGGCTCATGTTTTGAAGACCACTTTTGAAACGGTATCACATCCTATTTTGACCACCATTTAATTATTATTTTATGCTCTATATCAAGCTGCTGGCGAAACCAGGGAAGCAAAGAAGTAACGTAAAAATAGTAACTGCAGCCACCGCCCTGATATACGCTAATCGACACCTCTGAAACAGCAGGTTGTCGACCGCATACTGAACTATAATCAACATGTCAGAGCTGTGTCTGGAGTCATAAATACTGATCCTGTTGATGCAGATCTCCTGGAGGGAAGGATTCCGCTGGAGGGGGAAAAAGGAGCGGGAAAGGGGGAATATAGAAAGACGGATACCATAGCTCTGTTGGAAAAAAGGTGGAGGACACAGGGCGCCGAAACAAAGAAATATTAAGTATGCTCCGTGAGGGGAGTGTCAGTCTATTACAGTTCTATGAATCTCAAGATAATGATAATAAAAGGTTAGTTGCGTATCCTTTACAGGACGTTGCAGAACCAACCCCAGCAGCCCCTGGCTGTTGTGTGGTTTCTCTAGGCAAATTTACGTCCAGTAGTTTGCCATTGCCCCTCTGGACGGTCGGTCCCCTGATGCCACTGTCGAAACCAATGCAAGGCGCATGGTCCGCAGCTGGGATGGAATCCGGCCTCGCGACGTTACGAAGCGTTCGCGTCGACTTAGCCACAGAGCCGACTAATGATAATAATACTCATAATAATAATAATAATAATAATAATAATAATAATAATAATAATAATAATAATAATAATAATGCGCTATATGTCAGATAAATATCATATGCCATTCAGCAATTAGATAATGAGGCTTTTATTACGCTAAAACAAACATCCATGTCCGTGAAGCAAAACGAGTTATCCAAATGTCTCAAGACTTAAGGCTTCTACGCCCCTAGGAAAAACTTTCTATAAACTCAGATCCGATAGCTGTGTTGGAGAAAGGGCGAAGGGAAGACCTTTGGATGTACATTTCTGACATGGCAAGGGGAAGTAAGTGATATCTTCGATAATCTGGCAGACGTTGCGAATCCACACCTGCTGATTGTTAAAAAAAAAAAACGTCTTAGACTAAACACCTTGTTGAATGGGCATCACAAATAACGTCATGGGATCATGGATACCGATGGGGGGGGGGGGGGTGTGATCACAAACGAAAATTTCCCGTAAGAAATAAAGGGACAATGATTAATCCATTCCGGGGAGGGTGGGGGTGAAAAAAAGGGGGTGGGGGGGGGGGTCCTGTGGTAGCTGACATATTATGCATTGATAGGGGTTGTGTAAAATAATGTATAGACTACCTAATAAACAAAAATACGTGAATAAAAAAGCAATTCGATGACATAAAACAAAATGTAACTTTACTTTAACTTCCTGAGGAGAGTTGAATATCTGCAAAGATGGTGCTGAGAAGGGAGGAGGAGAAAATGTTATTATTTGGAAGGAGAGTCCCTTCCAATAAAAAAATAAAAAAAATCAGAAATCTGAAATTCTGGAGTGTGTTTTCATTTTTGTTTTTGCCTGTCACTTTTTCGCTACGTTGACCTAGTTGGTGCTCATCGGGTTCGACTTTTAATAAACATCTGCACAAAGAACTTTGCTTCTGCCTTCTTATTAGGATGTTTCGGAAATGTGACATTGTCTGGTTATTTCAAACAATTGCTGTTACGACTTATCTGAGCTTTGCTGGGGTCATATTTCTCTGCAGAGTCACTGTCATCTATCCGTGGCGGGGTCTCGAGAGAGATAAAAAAAAAAAGATAGCGCGCGATGTTGTGACTAATTTTGACTCATACAGGTTCGTATTCCAAACAAAGGTTGGATACCAAGCAAAAGTTTTCACGTCTTAACAGAACGTATACCAAGTTGAACATATATGAAGGTTCCTCGTGTGGGTTCTGGGGTCCCATTGTGGGGGAAAATAAGAATAGACCCACTGCCTCCCCAACAATTTCGTCGTAAGAGTCGGCTAAGTGGGTGTTTTCTTGAAAGTCGGGGTGTATCTGCATGAAAAGCATAGAACCAACAGTTTGCATACAAATAAGCAAAGATCTGTAAAATGGATGAAAACGCGAAACTCAGGTCCTGGAACAAAGTCAAAGTCCAGAAATTGACTAACAACTAGGTTTTTCCGCGGGGATTTACAGCCAGTAAACGCAAAAAACTAACAACATATACGGTGCTAACACTGTACGTGCAAACCTATGATCTATTATTTGTGTGAAGTCATTCTTTGTAAAGCGCAGTGAAGACCGGTTAACATATACTATCACGGGAATTACACAGTGAGCAAAACAGTTTCACGTTAAATATGAGTCATTGTATTTGTCCTGAAACTCTTACCTTCCTTATCTCTTCTCCTTCCCATGACAGAACATCTAAGACGAGTTAGATCCGAGATGCTTCTTTTTTTCTAGACATTAAAAAAAGTGCCGATACCTACTTACCTCATAGAGCAGCAGTTTCAGCTTGTTGGTCGCGATCTATTTTTGAGGTCGAACGACTCTTTTACAGGGGTCGCCTAACGCCATAGGAAAACACTCATTCATTGAAGTTATGAAGTAACAACGAAAATAATTGTATGGAGGAACCATGAGGAACTGTATTAAAGGGTGGTGACATAATAAATGTTGAGAACCGCTGACACAGAGTCTAAAAAATGCGCCGGCAATCACCACCTTGAACAGGAGGGCTATTCAACTGAGTTAACATAGGGGACATAATTATGAAAATGGGGATCGCCACGGGGCAAAAGGTTTGAGCCTCAGCATTGAAAAATTATTAATACAATTCAACCTGCAATGATCCACGGGCCATTTGCTAGACCGTCAAATATGGCCAGCGAGCCACCAGTTGAATAGCCCTCACCTACAGTCTTTAAAAAAAGGTATGGGTACTTAACGCAGAATGTGTGTTAAGTAGCCCTAAAAACAAACACTTGATGCCATAGGAAGTCTACAGCGTAAGCTGTATATTATCCCCACGAACAAAAATCATGCTTAGATCACTGAAGTACTGTTGTATGGTTTTTTTTTTTTTTTTGCTGGTTTGTTCTGTCTTTGCATATTTTATAACTTATTACAGCTATATAAGTTACATCACTGAGTAACAGACGTTATATGATTAACTCGTTTTTTTTTTTTAATTCTGTTATGCCCCCCCCCCTTTTCCACCCCGCCCACAAATCCCCTAAAAAATGATATAGACAACCAAATTATAACTGTTGCTTGATTAACCTGTTTTGTTCCATTATGCTCAGTTACTAAAGTAGCATCGGTTGTATTGTTATATTTAATAAAATAACATTGGTTGTATCATTAGACCTGTTTTGTTCCATTATGTTGCCCCACTAAAATCACAACTAATGTGGGATTAAATATGTGTTGTTCCATTATGTTGCCCCACTGAAATCACAACTAATGTGGGATTAAATATGTGTTGTTCCATTATGTTGCCCCACTAAAATCACAACTAATGTGGGATTAAATATGTGTTGTTCCATTATGTTGCCCCACTAAAATAACAACTAATGTGGGATTAAATATGTGTTGTTCCATTATGTTCCAGGTCAGAGATCCATGCTATCTATCCGACCAAGTTTGTTCAGATGGACGAGACCAGGTTCAGGATATTTAACACTCTGTATGAGCTTCCATGTAAGTGTGTGAGCTTCCATATAACTGTGTATGAGCTTCCATGTAAGTGTGTACAAGCTTCCATATAACTGTGTATGAGCTGCCATGTAAGTGTGTGAGCTTCCATGTATTTGTATGAAATGTCATGTAAGTGTGTATGGGCCTCCATGTAAGTGTGTACAAGCTTCCATATAACTGTGTATGAGCTTCTATGTAAGTGTGTGAGCTTTCATGTAATTGTATGAGATGTCATGTAAGTGTGTATGGGCTTCCATGTAAGTGTGTACAAGCTTCCATATAACTGTGTATGAGCTGCCATGTAAGAAGTTACAAGCTTCTGTGTAACTGTGTACAAGCTGCCATCTAACTGTGTACGAACTGCCATCTAACTGTGTACGAGTTGCCATCTAACTGTATACGAGCTGCCATCTAACTGTGTATGAGCAGCCGTCTAACTGTGTACGAGCTGCCATGTAACTGTGTACGAGCTGCCATGTAACTGTGTACGAGCTGCCATCTAACTGTGTACGAGCTGCCATGAAATTGTGTATGAGCTGCCATGTAACTGTGTATGAGCTGCCATGTATGTATCTACAAGCCTCTATGCAACTGTGTACTAGCTGCCAGGTAACTATGTACGAGCTGCCATGTAAGTATGTATAAGCTTCCATGTATTTGTGTACGAGCTGCCATATAACTGTACGAGCTGCCATCTAACTGTGTACGAGCTGCCATCTAACTGTGTATGAGCTGCTATCTAACTGTGTTTGAGCTGCCATCTAACTGTGTACAAGCTGCCATCTAACTTGTATGAGCTGCCATCTAACTGTGTATGAGCTGCTATCTAACTGTGTATGAGCTGCCATCTAACTGTGTATGAGCTGCCATCTAACTGTGTATGAGCTGCTATCTAACTGTGTATGAGCTGCTATCTAACTGTGTATGAGCTGCCATCTAACTGTGTATGAGCTGCCATCTAACTGTGTATGAGCTGCCATCTAACTGTGTATGAGCTGCTATCTAACTGTGTATGAGCTGCCATCTAACTGTGTATGAGCTGCTATCTAACTGTGTATGAGCTGCCATCTAACTGTGTATGAGCTGCTATCTAACTGTGTATGAGCTGCCATGTAACTGTGTATGAGCTGCTATCTAACTGTGTATGAGCTGCTATCTAACTGTGTATGAGCTGCCATCTAACTGTGTATGAGCTGCTATCTAACTGTGTATGAGCTGCTATCTAACTGTGTATGAGCTGCCATCTAACTGTGTATGAGCTGCTATCTAACTGTGTATGAGCTGCCATCTAACTGTGTATGAGCTGCCATCTAACTGTGTATGAGCTGCTATCTAACTGTGTATGAGCTGCTATCTAACTGTGTATGAGCTGCTATCTAACTGTGTACAAGCTGCCATCTAACTGTGTATGAGCTGCTATCTAACTGTGTACAAGCTGCCATCTAACTGTGTATGAGCTGCCATCTAACTGTGTATGAGCTGCTATCTAACTGTGTATGAGCTGCTATCTAACTGTGTATGAGCTGCCATCTAACTGTGTATGAGCTGCTATCTAACTGTGTATGAGCTGCTATCTAACTGTGTATGAGCTGCCATCTAACTGTGTATGAGCTGCTATCTAACTGTGTACAAGCTGCCATCTAACTGTGTATGAGCTGCCATCTAACTGTGTATGAGCTGCTATCTAACTGTGTATGAGCTGCCATCTAACTGTGTATGAGCTGCTATCTAACTGTGTATGAGCTGCCATCTAACTGTGTATGAGCTGCTATCTAACTGTGTATGAGCTGCTATCTAACTGTGTATGAGCTGCTATCTAACTGTGTATGAGCTGCCATCTAACTGTGTATGAGCTGCCATCTAACTGTGTATGAGCTGCTATCTAACTGTGTATGAGCTGCCATCTAACTGTGTACAAGCTGCCATCTAACTGTGTATGAGCTGCCATCTAACTGTGTATGAGCTGCTATCTAACTGTGTATGAGCTGCCATCTAACTGTGTACAAGCTGCCATCTAACTTGTATGAGTTGCCATCTAACTGTGTATGAGCTGCCATCTAACTGTGTATGAGCTGCCATCTAACTGTGTATGAGCTGCCATCTAACTGTGTATGAGCTGCCATCTAACTGTGTACAAGCTGCCATCTAACTGTGTATGAGCTGCCATCTAACTGTGTATGAGCTGCCATCTAACTGTGTATGAGCTGCCATCTAACTGTGTATGAGCTGCCATGTAAGTATGTGCAACAATTGATGGTAGTTTCAGCTGTAGGAGGATCTGTCTGACAGGTCATGGGATTAGAGTAAGACACAGAGAGGCACAATCCTGCCACTTTCCAAGAGAGGTTCATCACGACCCCAATAATGATCTGAGACGGGGGCACTCAAGCATTCTTTTAATTGCACAGTAATAATAATTTCCAGTAATTGCAGTCTAGTTAAATAATAATAGTAGTAATACCCCCATGCACACTTGAAGACTAGCCCTTGGAGCCCACCGCCCCTGACCCCTAGTACATGTATTATAGGGCTTAGCTCTTGAACGGTTTTCCTTGCATCAGTGCCGTTGTACCAGGGCTTCATAAGAACGAGTGCTGGGAATATTTTAGGCAGTCTCTGAAAAGAACACATCATCTGTCAAATTGTTACATACTGATGTTAGCATTACTAGGAGTGTTAACAGTCTCGGGTGCACTTAGGAGCAATGACCAAACATACGGCATTTGTGGCTTAAACGTTGTGAACGCGATTCATAATGCTAGGGTGCCGGACAATTTATCTTGTGTTGGTTTCAACAGTGATATGGAAAGCTAACCATTCAGAAGGTATTGGCAGATTACTGAACGTAAAATTTGCCTAGAAAAACCACAACAGCCAAAAAATATGCTAGGGTTGTTTCTGCAACCTCCTGTAAAGGATTCACAACCAACTTTCTTAACCATTAGCATGAGTCCTTCATTTACACTTTTGTTTTAACAAGAAGGGTGTATCATTTAATCAGTTAGTCAGGCACTATATATATATTGTATTTAACATTGTCACAATATTTTGCTTGCAATCTACATAATAATTATTATATAGTGATCATTACACTTATAAACTTGTGATCTTATTTCAGTGATTTATATTCTCGCCTGCCTGATTGACTTCTTCACCACAAGGAAAATCTACACACAGTGAGTATTTGTTTTAGTTATGTGCCCTTGTTACTGAAGAGTTGAAGCTCTTTGCCATAGAAGGAAGCTAGAAATGTTTATTTGGACTCATTTATATATGCATGGTTAGTGGCATTGTGTAGGAAGAGTAAAGATGCCTGAATGATTAAATAACCCGGTAGTGTAAATGTGCCAGAAAAATTTCAGTTAATTTTTGCCAAAAAGATACAAATATTACAGCTCTATTGTAAGCAGATGTATCATAACTACTATCAATTGTAAGGAAATAAAAATAGACAAATGAAAAAGAAAAAGAGAACACAAAAGTCGGAAGGAGATATGAAAAATAGTCTCAGCATAAAGATGCATGCGTCACAACTCAATAATATTTGCATAACCGGTGTGTCCTCACAACAGCGATGACGTTCAACCCTACCAGGACATCACAGCGAGCGATTAACACCTGGTGACACAAAGTGTCACCATTCTGATGATATAACCCAGGGACAAGTCCCAGAAACCCAGTTCAGCCTAAAGGATGACTTATATTAGAGCTCCCTGCAACAGCCAGGGTGGGGCTTTAAAACAACATAAAATTGCTACTGACATTGTGACGCAGTCAACAATTAGAAGATTTATTTTTATATTAACAGAACCACCAAGGGGTTCAAGGTTGGAGATGTGACCATGACATTTGAGTCCATATACAATGATGTCTGTGTTACTATGGATTCTGTACACAGTTCAAATGTGAGTATTCATCCTTTTTTCTTTTTTTAGTTATTGTTGTAAACAGACTGCATTCTTGCTGTTACACATTTTAGTTTCAGTTTTGTTTGCTTTGCTCTTTAAAATTCTGGTGTAGACTTCCATTTATGCTGTGGCCTTTCCCATGGGCTGTCCTATGTTCTAGGGGTGTCATGTTGTGTTATTTTCAATGCTGTAAGCATTCTATATTCCACATTGTGAGCGTCCAGCACATTCTATTGTCCGCATTGTCAGCAGCCTGGCATTGTGTGTGTTACAGCATTGTATGTTATTTCTTCATCGCTGTCACTGCAGCCTTACTTGGTGACTTGAACTTCAAGCAACATGCAGAGAAGCATTGAATTTCTGTATCAGATGCATCCTCATATCTACCAAGGCTGTAAAATTGCAGGCTTGTCAAATTCTGGGTCACCAACATGTATACAGAACATCCACTCTCTCTGTCCTTCTTAGGAACCACCCCTTGCACGGGGCATACCTGTCTCCACCTTTCTCAGCATGCTCTGTGAGTCAGTACAATCACGGCATGTGTCTGAAGCCAGTGGAAGGCAGCAGTTACCCCCTCCACCTCTCAAATTAGATGTTGTGATATCATATACCAGGCTTTGCTGCACTAGGCGACATTCATTCATTTTTACTATTAACCCCCATGCACTTCGTCTGCCCCTCAATACAGAGCCATTTGTATATATAACCACATCACTTGGGTGGGAATTGTAATGAATCATTTGTTGAACTTTTGATTCTGCAGCACCAGCTGAACATCCCTGCACTCACTACTTAAAGTGATAAAAACCCTTCACAAGTCTGAAACTTGCTCTGACACTTTGACCCACTTTTCTCCTGGCTCAAATTTATCAAGCCTGCAAACATGTCTAATTGTATCTTCAGCTTGCACTATCCAAGACCTTCCTCTTTTCAGTCTGTGACCCTTAGCTCTACCCAGGGCTTCATGCAGGAAGTGCTTATTGTCTGCAGCTACTCTGAGATATGACTTTGCTTGCAGAACTTTGAGCCTATCTGCAATAGTAGGTAGTGCAAGTATATATTGCATACATACTACCGGGGTATCTCTTGTACATCCCAGAATTACCTGCATGGATTCATTCTGTATGCGTTCAAGTTTCATCAGCTGACTCTTGAAAATGGTAAGCATTCCCAGTCTATAATCTGTCACCGACAGGATCACATGCTGGAACACTGTGAACAGCATTCTTTGTTCCATGTCCATTGCACACATGCCTCCACATGATCCCTGAAGGACAGGCTTCTGTCTTAAATGATACCCAGGTACTTCAGTTTGCTTTCTCTTTTGATGTTAATGTTATTGATAGTTAGGCTTGGAACATCAGCTCTTACAATTCTATTGTCTGCCATCTTCTTTCTCATATAACTGTTGCTACCAGTAGTGCCCAGACATTCCTCTTATTTCTTTACCCCTTTTGAATTAATTCCATTTTATATTCCTTTTCCTCAGGTATTTGTTTTCTAATGCCATGCCTTTAGTGATTCTGCACATTTCACTGGCATATGTTAGTACTGAATTAATATTAGAACTGAAAATATATAACCTGATTGAAACAATACAGTTGAGTACTATTAGAAGGTTGCATAGTACAATGAAAATAATTGTGCAGCATGATGAATGTTGCCAGGCAACTATAACACCCTCCCAGCAACTGTACATCTATAGTACCCTGGACATCTCACTCAGTCAGGACCCCGTGTGTGGGTACCAGGGTCTCAGGGGACAAGAATAGGAGTTTTCCTTCTAATGCCTAAGAGGTGAAAAACCAACATTCTTCACATAAATAAACCAGATTTTTAAAATGATTGTGTAAACAAACTCAAGTCGGGAACATGATCAAAATTCAGAGGTGAATGGGCAACAATAACTTTCTGCCAAAGTTTACAGCCAATGAATGCTAGGAAGAAGAATCAATCAGGTGCCATCAGTGCAATGAAGTTAGGCTGCATTTGACCTCTGTCTCTTGTCCTGGTTGTACACTCTCTGAGACTGCTGTTAGTCTATATCTTGATTTTATCCTCCCACCTGTATCAGTGTCTACCTCTTGCTCATTCCCTTTCAACTTTACCCTTTAGTAGGTTTTTTTAAATAAAAGTGTTTTGTCTTTTGTTGTGGCCAGAATATTTTACTGACACTTTTTTTCTTTCAACAGTTCTTTCTTCATTCCCAGTTCTTTAAGAATCCTTTATATTTTCATTTCGTCCTTTTTAGGACGAAATTTTTTGTTATTTGAAGCCCCACCCTGGCTTTTGCCAGGGGCCGCAATATAGGCAGGCCATAAATATGGCCAAATGTCTGAACGCGGTTTCTGGGACCTCTCCACGGTGATCCTCATCCACATGGTGGCACTTTGTGTCATCGGGTGTTTATCGCTTGTGTGATGTCCTGGTGGGGTAGAAAGTCAGTCAATCTCTTGGTTTGAATTGTTATGTTTTCCTAAAGGACACCATAACACAGGAAATAAAGTGTGAAAAGCTTTTAAAATATTGTCACCAGCATTCATCGACATGTTCCCGTATTGCTGTGTCTCCTTACAAATTCTTGTCGACTCCTGTTTATCACAGAGACCATGTTATGGTCTACTTTGCAACCATTTTTTGTGAATTTGCACGTGAATTTTTTGGTCTTTTTTCTATTTTTGAAGGGGCCATTGAAAGAAGAGACCATGAACAACGTAGAGAAATATGTGGAGAAAGATGACCATTTGCCTGTTCTCCTCACCAGGTATGTTTCCTGTCCTCTTGGTTGAATTGTTGCTACTAATATAACCAGCTTTTCCCTTTGAGGAGAGTGCATCTGCTTGAGACGCAAGGAACCAGCAGTCTTCATACAAGTGAGTCAGATCTGTAAAACGAATGCACACGCAACACTCAAGTTCTGGAACAGGACTGCAGGCCAGGAGTGGATGAAGGATGAACAACCAGAACTTTCTGCCAGAGTTTACAGCTGGTGAACGCAAAGAAGAAGAAGAAGATAACCAGCTTTGTGTAGGGTGGGCTAATAAAAAATAGTCTGGAAGATAGCAGATATCTGTTATAGTTTGGGTTGACTGGTTGTATCTAAACACAAAAATCAACTGATGCATTTACATACAAGTTATTGGATCCTTGTTTTAGTTACACTGTAAGAGTTCAGCAAGACATTATGCTGCTTTGGGAGTTGATAGGGTGAAAGAAATACTGTAAAATGATCAGAGGCCTCAAGTATTCTGGATATTTAGAAGGGATTATTGGAATATTTTATGGTGACATCGGGGAATTGAATTTGACTTGAGAAGGTGGAGGGTTAGAAGAATCTATGATTAAAATTTGACTCAAGAGAATGGATGCTTGTAATGTGACTTAAGAGAAGGGATGATTGAAATATGACTTGAGAGAAGGGATGATTGAAATGGGAATTGAGAGAAGGGATGATTGTAATGTGACTTGAGAGAATGGAGGATACAAATCTGATTTAGAGAATGGATGATTAGAATATGACCAGAAAATTTATGATTAGAATGTGACGTGAAAAAAAAACAGAATTATTATGGAGCGCATCTGCATGAGCCAGATCTATAAAATGGATGTGCACAAAAAACTCAAGTTCTGGGACAAGACTGAATCCAGAAGTAAACAAACAACCAAACCTTTCTGCCAGAGTTTACAGCCAGTGACTGAATCCAGAAGTAAACAAACAACCAAACCTTTCTGCCACAGTTTACAGCCAGTGACTGAATCTAGAAGTAAACAAACAACCAAACCTTTCTGCCAGAGTTTACAGCCAGTGACTGAATCCAGAAGTAAACAAACAACCAAACCTTTCTGCCACAGTTTACAGCCAGTGACTGAATCCAGAAGTAAACAAACAACAACCAAACCTTTCTGCCAGAGTTTACAGCCAGTGACTGAATCCAGAAGTAAACAAACAACCAAACCTTTCTGCCACAGTTTACAGCCAGTGACTGAATCCAGAAGTAAACAAACAACAACCAAACCTTTCTGCCAGAGTTTACAGCCAGTGACTGAATCCAGAAGTAAACAAACAACAACCAAACCTTTCTGCCACAGTTTACAGCCAGTGACTGAATCCAGAAGTAAACAAACAACCAAACCTTTCTGCCAGAGTTTACAGCCAGTGACTGAATCCAGAAGTAAACAAACAACCAAACCTTTCTGCCAGAGTTTACAGCCAGTGACTGAATCCTGAAGTAAACAAACAACCAAACCTTTCTGCCAGAGTTTACAGCCAGTGACTGAATCCAGAAGTAAACAAACAACCAAACCTTTCTGCCAGAGTTTACAGCCAGTGACTTAATCCAGAAGTAAACAAACAACCAAACCTTTCTGCCAGAGTTTACAGCCAGTGACTGAATCCAGAAGTAAACAAACAACCAAACCTTTCTGCCAGAGTTTACAGCCAGTGACTGAATCCTGAAGTAAACAAACAACCAAACCTTTCTGCCAGAGTTTACAGCCAGTGACTGAATCCTGAAGTAAACAAACAACCAAACCTTTCTGTCAGAGTTTACAGCCAGTGACTGAATCCAGAAGTAAACAAACAACCAAACCTTTCTGCCAGAGTTTACAGCCAGTGACTGAATCCAGAAGTAAACAAACAACCAAACCTTTCTGCCAGAGTTTACAGCCAGTGACTGAATCCAGAAGTAAACAAACAACCAAACCTTTCTGCCAGAGTTTACAGCCAGTGACTGAATCCAGAAGTAAACAAACAACCAAACCTTTCTGCCAGAGTTTACAGCCAGTGACTGAATCCAGAAGTAAACAAACAACCAAACCTTTCTGCCAGAGTTTACAGCCAGTGAACACAAAGAAGAAGGAGAATATTCTTGATTATTTGAACATAAATTATAATATGGTTGTTTAGTTAGTTAGTTAGTCTTTCCTCTTGTGTCGAGTGCGGCACATAGGGCAGAGGTCATGACTCTCCATGCACGGCGGTCCGTTGCAATCCGTTGTAGGTCTTGGATGTTTGAGTGGCCCATGAGCGAGACTTCCCTGATGATAGTTCTACGTAGGGTTTCCCTTGGTCTTCCACGAGATCTTTTCCCCTGTGGTGTTCAAATGAGGGCTTGGTAAGGAAGTCTTGATTTATCCATTCTAAGGGCGTGGCCGACATAGTTCCAGCGGCGTTTTCGTATAAAATTAGACACATACTCTTGCCTGGATTCTTGCCTTATTTGTGTATTGGTTCGGAAATCTGACCATTTGAAATTTTTTAATAGTTGTTTACTATCCTTTAATTTCCCCAGACTTCGTACACAGGGAAAGAAAGTCTTTCTGGCCACCAACAGTGACTACAAGTACACAAATGTAAATACTGGGTATTCTTGTTATAGCTTGTCACAGTAATTTTTAAACTCTTGGTTCTGAGCATCAACATCATTGGACTGTTGGAAAATGTATAGATGCTCCAATGGCCCCACTTTAGGGTCTGTGTCATTCTCCATCTCTATTATCCAGCCACCTGAGCCTTCAGAAACTGATCATTAAGAAAACTCTTCTAATACCTGCTCTTTCCAGTACTTCAGTGTTTTTTTTTTTTTTTACCAAAGAAGGTACATTGCCTTCTTCTTATGTGGGTGAACTCTTTCTTTACCCAACAATGCACTATGTTTCTTTGTCATTCAAAGATAAAATAACATTAGGGCTGGTTCCTGTCAGAGACAGTCATTATATTAATTATTTGTATATGATTAATAGGTTAACCACCTGTGATCTTCATTGCGTCTTTTAAACTGTTTTGTATTTAAGAATATGATATTTTTAAGCTCACTTCCTTGCAATACAAAGGTTTTAAGTAACAATTGCTTGGGGCTGAGAAAGTTAACAGTTCTCTTCAGTTTATTTCTCTCAAGACATCTCCCTTACATAAAACTAATGCTTGGACCTGGGCTTTGAAACATTTTTTCCAGACTAAACTAGTGTGTCACTAGGCCAAGTGTCAGCAACTTGCTCATTGAGAACGATATCACGCCCTCGTACCACCCCAGAATGTATGTGGGAAATTGTGGTAATCCAAACGCGTGCTTTTGATTTTTGAGACATGATGCTTTCTTTAGTTTAGTTAGTCAGGCGACAGATTATCCTCACTGCACATTCAGTCCATAAGTGCTCGGATCCCTTCCTCAGTAAATCCTGCAGTGTTTAGTGGCTGAAGACACCAGTCATGTGTTGGTTTCTCATTCGTCTGTGGGTTCCTGCATAGTGCTCTTGTCTAGAGCTAGCCCTTTTAACGTGCTGCTCTTATAGTCTGTTTATGGTTGCAGATTCACAGCTATCACTTGGTTCTCGCAAGCGTCTTACTTCTCGTAGAGCAGGTCCATGCTGATTTACTGAATGTGATGCTTTCTTTGATTTTTTTATAAAATTCTTAGATCTTCTGACATGTCAGTATTTTTTCTTCTTCTTGAACTATGGTATTTTAAGCTTTTAAAAGAATTAATTTAATTATATAGTCTTCACAATGATGATTGGCTACAGTGAACCCACGTACCCTCAGCTCTTTGGGAATATTACTTTTTGAAGCTCTAATCTCTCTTGTGGTGTGTCTTTCATACCGTTGACCACCAACTATGAGAATTGTTTAAAAAAAAATACTCTGTGCATATATTTCAAACCATAGAATGTTGAAGATCATGACATTGTTAGACTCATTCACTAACCACAGAGCCGCACATTGTTGGTTCTGTAAAATTTTAATTCTGTAGGCCTGATTCTCTTCATTATTGATCGTGAAATGATTTATGGCTCAGGTGCGCATGTTACCACATGGAAGATGCACTTTCTGCAAAAGTTTTACTTTCTTGCTAGTGTTGTACTACAGTTTAAGGTACTGTATCAGCACAAAGAAACTTCTCATACAAAAGCATATTCATTCCCATTCTATGCTACCAGTGCCAGACATGGTTACTCACATCAGAGAAACTCTGCAGTGGTATGACGTGTCTGTGGTCAAGATGGCCAGAAGAACAAAAAGCCGAACCCCGTATCTTTCACTACACTCAAAGTGGTGAAAGAAGAAGTGAAAAGAAAAAATACTATATAGTCCTTATCATTTATCTGATAATATGTGACGGTCTTTCTTTATTGCCTGTGTTCATGACTTTTGAAAATGCTGTGGGGCAGGAAAGTCTGGAGCATGGGGATTTATGGCTGCACAGCTAGTGCAGCAATTACTGTAGGTACAGGTTAGCATTTTATTTTTGCTCCCGACAGAACAAATCCATAATATTACTGAGCATTTGAACCTAGGTCTCCTGAATGCCAGCACAGTTATCTTAACTGCTTGGCCAGCTATCCCTGTTCTTAACCGCTGGCCAGCTGCTGCTTGGCCAGCTGTCCCTGTTCTTAACCGCTTGGCCAGCTGCCCCCAGCTACAAGGAAACCAAAACAGCGCTAAAGCAGTCTTTCAAGCGGGAGTGGAGAAGGCAGAATGGAGATTACAGACCAGAGAGTGACAGCATAAACAAACTCAACAGGAAAGAACAAATATCAGTTTTTAGACTTCGGACAGGACACTGGTTTTCGAGCACACCTGTACAGGATAGGCATAAAAGAATCTGCTGCCTGTGATTGTGGAGCAGAAAGACAGACCCCTGAGCACATACTGCAGTACTGCCCTTATCTCTCCCAGCAAAGACTGTGGATCTGGCCCAGGGGATCCACATTGCGAGAGAAGCTATGGGGGACCCGACCGGTGGCGACCTTAAATGCATAATCCTATTTGTGACCCAGACGGGACTCAATGTTTAGCATGACTGATGTCGAACGCAGAAGAAGAAGAAGAATATAGAACAGTCTTTATAATTTTGTAGCATTATAGTTAATTTCGTTAAAAAAAAAACTGCACATACGCACACACACACACACACAAAGAAAGAGAGGGAGAGGTATATTTCTTTTGAATCTCTGTCCACCAAATGAGAGTCCACTGTTTTTAAACGCTTAGCCAACCACCACTCTTATATATGATAGTAAACATCTGTGGTTTTTTTTTTTTTTGATTATTACAGCTAATTCAGTTATGTGTATATAAATATTTTTCTATCTCATTACTTTTCTTAAATTTTATTTCAGAAAATCATGAATTATTTGTTTGATGCAGAGGTAGGTGTCCACATGAATTACCTTACAAAGATTAATTTACTTTCAGCACTTACTGAGCTTATGTTTACTTTATTAGTTAGAAGAACAAAAAATTAAGAAATTAAAAGGGAAAAAACCATAGTAAGAAAATTGACACTGTTTTATACAGTTTTACACACATTTTATGAGATGTAGGTTAGTGTGTTACTGTATTTATTTTTACATTGTAAGAATAAGTCGTATTTTCTCTCTGCCTGCCTGCCTGCCAGCCTGTCTGTCTGTCTGTCCTCTTCTTTACTATGTATGTATGGTTGGATGCATGCATGCATTACCAACCATGCTTTTTGTGTATTTTACTTGATAGTTGTAATATGTATATTGCTATACATAACATGCTTTATAGATCAAATATAATTGCTGTATGAAAAATGAGTTTTGGGAAGGGCCGAATGTAAGATGGGCCTGCCTAGTCAGTTTGTAACCCTTTGAAAATAAAGTGTGTTCTTTTTTTTTTTCCTTTTTTGTCTTCATTGCTATCTCCCTCCTTCTCTCTCTTTTTCTTCTCTGCCACCACCTGTCACACCCCCTTTATAAAAAGTTTCAAAATGTCAAAAATCAGTTGACCGTTAAATCCACAGACCAATCCAGATAATGCTAGCTGGATAACCTTCTTTGATTTCATTGTTGTGGATGCACGGAAACCACTTTTCTTTGCCCAAGGGACGGTACTGAGAGAAGTCAATATTGTAAGTTACACTTATTTTGTCCCCTTGTTTTTCTCAAGAGGGCTTCTAGAGTGGCTGATTGGCTTGCACTTCTGCACCCACTGTCTCCCTAATGCTCATGTTGTTAGCATCAACTAATTAGGGGTTTCATTTAAAGTCAGAGCCCATCTGCCAGAGAAGCAGTGAACCAACAGTCTGCATCCATAAGCCAGATCTGTAAAACAGTTATGTACATTCAAGTTCCAGAAGTGGATGAATAACCAGAACTTTCTGCCTGAGTTTATAGGCGATGAACATAATTTTTAAATGTTGTTGTTCAGCTATATCCTTTTCGTCCTTATTAGGATGAAATTTTTCGTTATTTGAAGTCCTACCCTGGCTTTTGCCAGGGGCCGCAATATAGGCAGGCCATAAATATGGCCAATTGTCTGAACGCGGTTTCTAGGACCTCTCCACGGCTATCCTCATCCGCATGGTGGCACTTTGTGTCATCGGGTGTTTATCGCTTGTGTGATGTTCTGGAGGGGTAGAAAGTCAGTCAATCAGTCAGATGAACATAAAGTAGAAGAAGAATCCACTTAAAAATGGATTGTTTTTCCTCTGGCTGACCAGGCTCACAGGTTGATCTAGTTTGCAATGATTTACAGGACATTGTAAGCTTAGTTGCGTATCCTTTACAGGACATAGCAGAACCAGCCCCAACAACCCCTGGCTATTGTGTGGTTTCTCTAGGCAAATTTATGTCCAGTAGTTTGCCATTGCTTTCTGGACGGTCGGCCCCCTGATACCACTGTCGAAACCAAGGCAAGGCGCATGGCCCGCAGCTGGGATCGAAACCGGCACCACGGCATTACAAAGCGTTCGCATCGACTTAGCCACAGAGCCGCCGGACATAGTAAAGACAGTCCTAATGACCTGGGTGATGCCATCAGGGCCATGGGAGATGCATACGGGAAAGATAATTAGAGCAATATGCATGATGCTGTATCATTGTCATGTTTGAATTCTATTTCTTTTCTTAGTTTAAATGTGTGTTTTTTCTTTTCCAATTTTTTATTTGACATATTTTACGACAACTGACGTACATATGGGCCAGTTATATTTAATGTCAGCACATGGAGATTCACTCTGTTATTTAGCCCTGTTTATCCCAGTATTTGTGAACATCAGAGTAACAGTCTTTGAGTCTTATTCTGTACAAAGTAGTTGTTACTTAAACCCATTCTGTCCTGGGGAATTGGGCTTGAAAGTAATAAATATTTAGCTTTGAAGCAGAAAGTTTCAGCAAAGAAACACGGGAACTGAAATGGTTACAACAGTATTTCAAACAACTGGGGTAAACAAAACATCTCTCAGTGATAGAAGATGACAAAAATCTTATGTTATCTTTAGAATGACCATGAATTATATCAGGAGTTGCTTTTACTGAGAGAGTTGCGATGTTGAAAAGATGGATAATTAGAAGAATATCTGCTCTTTCTAATGCGTGTTATGAGTTTGTAAAGTGTATTTTTTTTTACTTATTTTATCCTTTCTTCCTCTTCTTCAGCCTTCTGAGCTCTTGGAGTTTGTTAGTAGGTCAGCCTATATATATCTTCTTCTTCTGTGTTTATCCAGAGATGTTATTGTGTTGTGCCCGTTCACATCATGGCTGCAGTATTTACGCCTTTAATCTGACATGTTGGACTTCTGCAGGAATTTGTTGACTATGCTAGCCTTCCCAGTGCCTGTATATTACCTCTTCCCC
Organism: Candidula unifasciata; assembly: GCA_905116865.2. Classification (NCBI taxonomy): domain Eukaryota; kingdom Metazoa; phylum Mollusca; class Gastropoda; order Stylommatophora; family Geomitridae; genus Candidula; species Candidula unifasciata. The sequence goes on from CAJHNH020003979.1 coordinate 213,626, forward strand.
ATCTTCTTGGTCTACCTCATGGTCTGTTCCAATTCAGCTCTTTTGTGAATGCAGTTTTTTTGGCTCTCTGTTGTCTGCTATTCTCTCTATTTGCCCCAACCATTCTAGTCTGTTAACGCTTATGGAGACCAGTGATGAGTGCTGGTTTAAACAGATTGTTAATTTGATTGTTACTTTTCACTCTCCTTTCTCTGCTGCTGTCATTTTAGGTATTATTCACAAAAGTCACTCCGTCTCATTGGCGGTGAGATTTCCTAGCGGTTCCCACGAGCTGTCCTATGATGTTGTAGGGGTGTTAGGATATGTCTTCCTTTGCCGTCTGTATACAACCTGCTGAAAAGTGGCCTGGGTTCGTTCGACGAGGTCGACACAATGTCTCCCTGACGAAACTGCGCAGCTATCTTTTTGCAACTCACTTTTCTGTGAATGATTGTTGTTTCTGGAATGTGTTTTTGTGATTAGGTCGTATAAGAAAGAATCCCTGTGTGGGTTCCGGGGCCCCATCGTGGGGAAAACAAGAAAAGACCCACTGCCTCCCCAAAAGCATGTCGTAAGAGTCGAATAATTGGGAGCTTTCTTTGAAGTCTGAGTGCATCTGCCTGTGAGGCAAGGAACCAACAGTCTGCATTCAAGTGAGTCAGATCTGTAAAACTGATGCACACGCAACACTCAGGTTCTGGAGCAGGACTGCAGTCCAGAAGTGGACGAACAACCAGAACTTTTTGCCAGAGTGTACAGCTGGTGAACGCAAAGAAGAAGAAGATAAGAAAGAAGTACTGCAGGGGGGAAGTGCTGAAGGCACGATAGTTCATGAGTATCGAATCATTGATGTTTTTTGCATTTTTACGCTAGTTGGCAGTGGCTGTCGTCAGTGATGGATATGCTTAAAATGGTCAAAATGAGGAACACATGATGCCCCTAGACTAAAGGAGTGTCCAGGGAAATCCCCTATAAAATCACTTGGCTGACAAGATTGGGTGACTTTCATGATTTGTACCATATTTTATTCTATAGTGAACCTGTTCAGACCCAAAGATCTCTAATTAAGTAACAGTGTTTATGATATGGTATGGCATATCAGCAAGTGAAATGGTTTGCCCACTTAGAGAGAATGCCTTGTGACACCATACCATACAAAGCATACATGGAAAGAGAAGAAGGACGTAGAGCACGGGGTAGACCAAGAACACGATGGAAGAATAACATCAGAGAAACTCTACAACAGCACGATGTGCCTATGGTTGAGGCGGCCAGAAGAGCTAGAAACAGAACCTTATATCTCCCTCGACACCCACAGCGGTAAAAGAGGAAGTGAAGAATGAAGAAGAAGAAGAAGTTGATGATATACTGAGTACAAAAGGTCCCTGCAAGTACTGAGAGAGTTAGTGTACTGACATTTAATGACAAGCCAGGGATGTCTTCATATGGGACGTTATTTTGTAATTATACTAAAGCCCCGCCCAGCTGTCATCGGGGGCCCCAATATAACTCAATGGTTGAACAGGGCTTCTGGAACTTGTGCCTGGGGAATCTCATCTGAGTGGTGGCACTTTGTGTCACTGAGTGTTTATCGATTGATGTCCAGTCCTAGTTGTGTTAAACATTACTTACTTATTAGCGTATTGGCATGTGATACGTAACCTTATTATGCATGTGCTTTCACGTGGTATGTGTTCTTTTATGCAGAAAACTGGAGGCCTGCATCTGGGAACTTTCACTGGAAAGATCCGATCCAACGCCATCTACTCTGGAGGTGGGGTCTGCATTTACACCTTCATGCGTACACATATTCACACAAGTAGACACAGATATTTTCAACAAAATGTGAAATGTATTATATTACCTTACTGCCATTACTGACTGTGTTTACCACTTTTGCTGTGTGGGAGAGGGGGGTGGGGGGGGGGGGGGGTCTTTGAACCTGAAGATCTAGGTCTGCATGGCTAGTGCTGTTACAACAACTGTGCAGGTTAGGGCTCTCATTTTGCCCTGACAGAAGAAATCCACAACTTTACAGAGGATTCTTCTTCACACACCGGCTGTAAACTCTGGCGTAAAGTTCTGGTTGTTCTGACTCATTTGCATGCAGACTGTTGGTTCCTTTCCTCTCAGGCAGATGCACTCAGATTTAGAAGCAAGCTCCCATTTAGTCTACTCTTACGACATGCCTTTGGACAGGCAGTGGGTCTATTCTTGTTTTCCCCACAATGGGGCTCCAGTACCCACACGCGGAAATCTTACCGATGATTCAAACCAGGGTCTTCCACATCAGAGCTCGTCTTCTGAACCATAAGGCCAGCCACTCCTAAATGTTTCATAAATACCATAATATTATGTATACATTAATGCTGTATTAGAGGAGTGGCTGGCAGAGTGGTTACATCGGGCTGTCATGCAGGAGACCCGAGTTCGACTCCTAGTAAGGTGGTGGAGTTTTTCTATGAGAGGCAAAATTAAATATCCTAACCTGCACAGTGCGTGGCGTCAGCACTAGCCATGCGGCCCTAAATCCTCAGGCTCACCACTCCCTATGTATATACCACCCAAAAAGGCTGTAAAACAGACAGTAGTGACAGTCTTTAATGCTGCTGTAATATAATTTTAGAAATACATTAATAATACTGAAACCTCCAATGTGATGTTGACCACACTACCCATTGAGTTGGGTTTGGTCTGACAAATACAGATCTAGCCCTATATTCCCTTTAAGGAACCTTCACTTGATTTATATACTGAAACCCACTGTGTGGTACAGAGACATGAACAATGAACTGACAGTTTTTAAGTCAGACTGAGTCTCTGGAAATGTTCTTATACAGAAGAATAAATAGGTCATGTTTCATGGAAACGAAGGACAAAGGAAGTACAGAGGTTTTGAAGAGCCTAGGAATAAAAATACATTTATCCTGAAGAGAGCACACAGAATAACCTTACATCTCTCCTTAAAACTTCATTGGGTTCATTGGAGGAAGTGAAGAAGAAGAAGAGAATTAAAGGAGAGTTGCTGAAAGAAATAAAAAAGAGACTAGAATTATTGAACAATATGTAATTTATGTTACGTACTAATGCTAATATCTTGGACAAAGAAGAGGAGAAATACTGACATCTTGAAAGATCTGAACATCAAGGAAGATTGGCTAATAAACAGCATCCTGACTCAGAAACTGAAATATTTTGGTCAAATCAAGCGCCACGACGGATTAGAAAAAATAATAGCTGAAGGAGGGGCAGGGGCCGACCAACACGAAGATGGGCACAGGATATAAGTGACTCCTTGAGTATGAAAGTACATCTGCCTGAGAGGCAAGGAACCAACAGTCTGCATGCAAATGAGTCAGACCTGTGAAATGGATGTACACACAACACTCAGGTTTCTGGAACAGGGCTAAAGTCTAGAAGTGGACGAACAACTAGAACTTTCCGCCGGAGTTTGCAGCAGGTGAACGCGAAAAAGAAGTTATGTACTGTTACTGTTATGACTCTTCCCCTTGCAGGTTCCAAGGCCTCGTTTTGGGGAAAACAAAAATAGACCCACAAGAATGTTGTAAAAGTCGACTAATTAGGGGCATTTTCTTCTAAGTCAGAGTAGATCTGCCTGATGGGCAAGATACCAGCATTCAACATACAAATAAGCCAGACATGTAAAATGAATATGCATGAAAAACTTAAGTTCTGGATCAAGACCGAAGTCCAAAATGGATGAACAACTAGAACTTTCCGCTGGAGTTTACAGCCAGTGAACGCTAAGAAGAAGAAGGAGACTGTTATGGATACTACTGCTGCAGCTACTACTACTGCTACTGTTGCAGCTGCTACTACTACTACTGTGGCTGCCACCACCACTACTACTATGACTGCTACTACCGGTACTACAGCTAATACTATAATAAGTGATACTAATATTATTTCTTACCAACAGGTTCAGTTGATGTTTTCAATGGTATGATGGGGATGGTCAACTCAAGCGCGGAGGTCCTGTACGTGGGTGACCACATCTTTGGAGACATCTTGAAGTCCAAGAAAAACCGTGGCTGGCGAACATTCCTGGTGGTTCCTGAGATGTTGCAGGAGCTTGCAGTGTGGACACAGCAGAGCCAGTTGTTTCGCAAGTTGTCAGATTATGATGCCCAGATAGCAGATATGTACAGGTGATTGTCTTGTTTTTTCTTGATTTATTTTGTAGTTGATGAGTTAAAGCAGTCCTTTCTGTAAAGTATTCTTTTTTTCCATTCTCTTACTCTCCCTGTTGCCTTTCTTTCTTTCTTTCTTTCTTTCTTTCTTTCTTTCTTTCTTTCTTTCTTTCTTTCTTTCTTTCTTTCTTTCTTTCTTTCTTTCTTTCTTTCTTTCTTTCTTTCTTTCTTTCTTTCTTTTTTTCCCCCTTTCCTCTCTCCTTTCTTTTTGTGTTTGGTTTCTTTCTTTCTTTCTTTCTTTCTTTCTTTCTTTCTTTCTTTCTTTCTTTCTTTCTTTCTTTCTTTCTTTCTTTTCTGTTTTTCTGCCTTTCTTTACCATCTTTTCCCTATTTTAGGCTGTATAGTCTTGAGTCCATGACTTAAAGCTGCATTAAACTGTACAGCATATGAACTGTCCAGCGTATAAACTGTACGACAAATGAACTGTGCAGCATATAAACCATGCATCATATGAACTGTGCAGCATATAAACCATGCATCATATGAACTGTGCAGCATATGTACTGTGCAGCATATGAACTGTGCAGCATATGTACCGTGCAGCATATGTACTGTGCATCATATGAACTGTACATCATATGAACTGTACAGCATATGAACTGTGCAGCATATGAACTGTGCAGCATATGAACTGTACAGCATATGAATTGTGCATCATGTGAACCATGCATCATATGAACTGTACAGCATATGAATCGTGCAGCATATGAACTGTGCAGCATATGAACTGGGCAGCAAATGAACTGTGCAGCAAATGAACTGTACAACATATGAACTGTGCAGCATATGAACTGTGCAGCATATAAACCGTTCAGCATATATATAAACTGCAGCATATAAACCGTTCGGCATATATATAAACTGTGCAGCATATTAACTGTGCAGATATAAGAATCATTTTTATTATCATATTTCTATCTTAAAGCACACTGATAAATGTTACTGCAGATCACAAGATGTATGAATGCCCATACCTTCCAACAGGGCACTTGATGATGATTTCAAAGATGTATGTTTTATGAATCTAAATATATTCTGTTCTTCTTCTGTTTTGTGTGCCTTTAAAATGGTGGTTGACACGTTGTATTGTAGTTTACAGGTGGGCTGTGATAGTTATCTTTTGACCCAACACATCCAGTTTGAGCAGACTCCTAATCAGTCACCTTGTACAACATGTTGGTTAGGAATTTTTTTGTTTTTTGTTTGTTAGTCCTCAGAGTGGGGGTACAAAACCCACACCGGGAGTCATGTTCATTATGTCAGCAAAAGCACAACAGGAGAGTCCTGAAAGCTCGGAAGTCATGACAAGGTTGGCACACCCCGGGAGAGTGTTAGGAGATAAAGGGGCTGAAACACTTGTCAAAGAGGGACTTATTCTGATGATTAAAAGGCTCCTGTTGTGTTTGCTTCTCCGCAGAGTACTTTCTACTTAGGCATTGAGTTTTAAGTTAGTTATTTAGTTTGATGTTAGTTAGTACTGCAAACAACGATTGTGTACCCATCTCTTTTGCAGAAATATGGACAGTAGCGATGTGACACACCCAAACATCACCAAAATCAAGAAAGCTATTCGGGTAAACAGTTTTTTGAAGTTGAAGTAAACAATAACTAAACTTTAAATATTTAGATCTAATGTTATGTTGATAAAACCAGTCGTTTTATATGGCTCTGAAACTTGGTGCACAGCTAAAAGAGATAAAGCCTTATTACAGGTTTTCGAAACAGAATCTTATGACAAATCTTTGGAGCCATCAAAGATGCAAACAGCGGTGAATGGAGAGTGAGAAGCTACAATGAAATTCATAATCTGTTTAAATCACCAATGATGACTGGCATCATGAGAGCTAATAGACTGAAATGGTTGGGGCATATTGAGAGAATTTCAGATGACAGAGAAGTAAAAACTGTCTACACCAGGGAGATAAATGGTCTTGAACTACGAGGCAGACCAAAAAGACGATGGAGAGATAATTTCCAGACCTGCAAACACTTGGTGTCACCAACTGGAAAGAGAAGGCCAACCAGAGAGATTAGTGGAGGCGGGTGATATCTACAGCAATGAACCTCAAGGGATCGGAATGCTGAAGAAGGCCAACCAGAGAGATGAATGGAGGCAGGTGATATCTGCAGCAATGAAGCTCAAGGGCTCAGAATGCTGAAGATGAAGAAGAAGAAGAATGTCTAATTTGTTCAGTTTTGTGGCACCAAAATATGGAGAACAACTAAAACAGTTACTATTAAACTACAAATATTCATTAATTGCCATTTGCACAAAATAGAGGGAATTGAATGGTATTATAAAATGTCTTCTCTTTTTAACAAGTGCTGATCGGAATATCTAAGTTAATTTTTAAAGTGTTTACATTACAGGACTTTATCTAGTTTATCTGGTGTACATTAAAGATCTCTTGATAGACATAAAGAGTAGGCCAAGATGGCAGCTACATTGTCACATTTACAAAAATACAAATAATAATAAGAAGCTATGCATGATAGTGAAGGGACCTTTAGTAGTGGATTAGACCCATGGTAGTAGATTTGACCCTTTCTAGTGGACTGGACACAAAGTTCTAGGCTTGACCTATGTTAGTGGGCTGGACTGACAATAGTGGATTGAACCCAAAATATTGGGCTAGACCTATGTTAGTGTACTGGACACATAGTAAGTGGATTGGACCTATAGTAGTGGACTGGACACATAGTAAGTGGATTGGACCTATAGTAGTGGACTGGACACATAGTAAGTGGATTGGACCTATAGTAGTGGACCGGCCAAGGTTGTGGAAGTCAGAGCATAAAGTATGCATCTGCTGTTTGGTCAAGCATATCAGTTGCTGAGATAAATTAGAAAACAGTATATGTGTGTGCTGACACAGGTGTGCAGGCATGCACCCTGTTCCCTCCCCCTTGTCCATGTGTGTGTGGTATGTGTGTGTAGAAAAAGAGAATAGAGAGAGAGAAGGGGAAAAAAAAGAATTTAGTGGATTCAGCTGAAGCAAAGAATAAATAATTTTATCCCAAAATTAGTAGACCAGAACCTTTTACATTTTAACAGAGTTGTGTATAAATGAGAAATCTTGAATATCACAAGAGAAATTAATGGATTAATATTGAATGTTTGCACAGACAATATCGTTTCACCAATATTTGATTCTTTTTATTTCCTATTTCTTCCTTTATTTAGGAAGCAACTCATGAAATGGACATGGCGTATGGAAAGCTTGGTAGTGTTTTCAGAAGTGGTAAGACTTCTGTTTGAATGAGTTGAGCTGAGTTAAGCAGAGTTGAGTTGAGTTGAAAACCAACATCAGACAATTAGGCTGTTCCTATAAGCTGTCCCTCCCCAGCTGCCAGTGAAGAGTTCCAGTAGTGATGTTGCCTGTCACAGTCTGACTATGTGTCTGCCTTGACTTTCCTCTTACTTTTGAGTTCGCAGATCCCCTGGCACCCCCTGCTGCACCATTTTCTTCAGACCTTAATTATCTATTTGTTCTTTTACATTGTTATTGTTTGGTTTCTGTTATTATTTGTTTAAAGTGTTAGATAAAATGCGGAGATTTAAGCCTTTGAAGGTTATGTACTATTAATGTTAGTAAAGTTTTGTTACCTGTCGAGTATTGGACACTAATTTCAATCAAGGGAAGGATTGGCACAACTTGGTGGAATATTGATGCATGATAAGGCAGACATTGTTAGGGCCATGTCGGAGAATGTGCACAATTCGGAGGAGCAAATGGATCACCAGTCTGGTGAGAGTAATGCAGCGGAGGAGCAAATGGATCACCAGTCTGGTGAGAGTGATGCAGTGGAGGAGCAAATGGATCACCAGTCTGGTGAGATTAATGCAGTGCAGGAGCAAATAGATCACCAGTCTGGTGAGATTAATGCAGTGGAGGAGCAAATGGATCACCAGTCTGATGAGATTGATGCAGTGGAGGAGCAAATGGATCACCAGTCTGGTGAGATTAATGCAGTGGAGGAGCAAATGGATCACCAGTCTGATGAGAGTGATGCAGTGGAGGAGCAAATGGATCACCAGTCTGATGAGAGTGATGCAGTGGAGGAGCAAATGGATCACCAGTCTGATGAGAGTGATGCAGTGGAGGAGCAAATGGATCACCAGTCTGATGAGAGTGATGCAGTGGAGGAGCAAATGGATCACCAGTCTGATGAGAGTGATGCAGTGGAGGAGCAAATGGATCACCAGTCTGATGAGAGAGATGCAGTGGAGAGTGGCAAGTGAATGTGGCCAATACTCGATGCTCATACGGACGTATAATCAGAATGCTGTTGGCATCATTCGTATTGGAACTCTGCGCTGGCTGCTGAAGATGGGTACGGAGTGCTAATGGGAATGCCTAAGTGCTGTGATGTTGGTTTTTGAATCAACTCAGCTCAGCTCAACTCAAATCTTCTTCTTCTTCTCTTTCTTTTCCTCCTCCTTCTTCTTCTCCTCCTTTTTCTTCTCCTCCTCCTCGTCCTCTTCTTCTTTTTCTTCTTCTTCTTCTAGTTTTTCGTATTGGTCATGGTCTTTATCATTGAAGCATAAAAATATGTCTAACCCGTTCTTTTTACTAAGAGATCTGTGAAACTGGAACATTCTTTCAATGTTCCTCTAGAGGAAAATAAGATAAAAAGACTAGTCTATTTGATGAGAGTCACTGTGGTGTAGCGTCTAGACACTCGCCTGCAGATTGGAAGGCCATGGGTTCGGGTCCTGACAGAGCCGAATTTTGTTTTTCTTGTTTCAAAAATGACCTTGGCTCCCAGCTCGATCCAGCCTTTAATGGGTACCAGTTGAAGTTCTGGGAAGTAAAGGTGGCCGGCATGATGCTAACCACATTACCCACCAAGTGCAGATTTGTCTACAGAATATAGTTCTAGCCCTATATGCCCAATACGCCTGAAGGCATCAAAAAAAGTCATTAACATTTACTATTTCATTTGTTATCTCTGTCAACAGGAAGTCGTCAGACATTCTTTGCTACACAGGTCATGAGGTATGCTGACCTCTACGCAGCAACCTTCACCAATCTTATCCATTATCCGCTGACCTACTGCTTCAGATCACCGCCGATGCATGTAAGTTCAAGATTTCTATTATAATTCTTTATCCTCATTTCTTTGAATTCCGGTTTGCAGATATACACCTGCTAGTTATGTATATTATTCTTGTTACCACCTTTTTGTCTTTCCAAAGACAATATTACATTATGCTGTTGAGAGTCACAGAGACCAGAGTTTATTGAGACAGCAAGGTGCCAGCTAAGACCAGCTGATGTAAAGAAGTCTTCCACCATTAGAATGTCGGATATCAGGATCAGTGTTGCCATTGAATATTGATGTGTATCTCCTCAAAAGCTCACCACTTACTCTTCTACCTGCAGTCATTTTCTGCTTTGTATTTGTGTTCTGTTTGATCCCAGCTGCAGGCCATATGCCTTGCGTTGGTTTCGACAGTGGTATCAGGCCATATGCCTTGCGTTGGTTTCGACAGTGGTATCAGGCCATATGCCTTGCGTTGGTTTCGACAGTGGTATCAGGCCATATGCCTTGCGTTGGTTTCGACAGTGGTATCAGGCCATATGCCTTGCGTTGGTTTCAACAGTGGTATCAGGCCATATGCCTTGCGTTGGTTTCAACAGTGGTATCAGGCCATATGCCTTGCGTTGGTTTCAACAGTGGTATCAGGCCATATGCCTTGCGTTGGTTTCAACAGTGGTATCAGGCCATATGCCTTGCGTTGGTTTCAACAGTGGTATCAGGCCATATGCCTTGCGTTGGTTTCGACAGTGGTATCAGGCCATATGCCTTGCGTTGGTTTCAACAGTGGTATCAGGCCATATGCCTTGCGTTGGTTTCGACAGTGGTATCAGGCCATATGCCTTGCGTTGGTTTCAACAGTGGTATCAGGCCATATGCCTTGCGTTGGTTTCGACAGTGGTATCAGGCCATATGCCTTGCGTTGGTTTCGACAGTGGTATCAGGCCATATGCCTTGCGTTGGTTTCGACAGTGGTATCAGGCCATATGCCTTGCGTTGGTTTCGACAGTGGTATCAGGCCATATGCCTTGCGTTGGTTTCGACAGTGGTATCAGGCCATATGCCTTGCGTTGGTTTCAACAGTGGTATCAGGCCATATGCCTTGCGTTGGTTTCAACAGTGGTGTCAGGCCATATGCCTTGCGTTGGTTTCGACAGTGGTATCAGGCCATATGCCTTGCGTTGGTTTCGACAGTGGTATCAGGCCATATGCCTTGCGTTGGTTTCAACAGTGGTATCAGGCCATATGCCTTGCGTTGGTTTCGACAGTGGTATCAGGCCATATGCCTTGCGTTGGTTTCGACAGTGGTATCAGGCCATATGCCTTGCGTTGGTTTCGACAGTGGTATCAGGCCATTTGCCTTGCGTTGGTTTCGACAGTGGTATCAGGCCATATGCCTTGCGTTGGTTTCAACAGTGGTATCAGGCCATATGCCTTGCGTTGGTTTCGACAGTGGTATCAGGCCATATGCCTTGCGTTGGTTTCAACAGTGGTATCAGGCCATATGCCTTGCGTTGGTTTCGACAGTGGTATCAGGCCATATGCCTTGCGTTGGTTTCGACAGTGGTATCAGGCCATATGCCTTGCGTTGGTTTCGACAGTGGTATCAGGCCATATGCCTTGCGTTGGTTTCGACAGTGGTATCAGGCCATATGCCTTGCGTTGGTTTCAACAGTGGTATCAGGCCATATGCCTTGCGTTGGTTTCGACAGTGGTATCAGGCCATATGCCTTGCGTTGGTTTCGACAGTGGTATCAGGCCATATGCCTTGCGTTGGTTTCGACAGTGGTATCAGGCCATATGCCTTGCGTTGGTTTCGACAGTGGTATCAGGCCATATGCCTTGCGTTGGTTTCAACAGTGGTATCAGGCCATATGCCTTGCGTTGGTTTCGACAGTGGTATCAGGCCATATGCCTTGCGTTGGTTTCGACAGTGGTATCAGGCCATATGCCTTGCGTTGGTTTCGACAGTGGTATCAGGCCATATGCCTTGCGTTGGTTTCGACAGTGGTATCAGGCCATATGCCTTGCGTTGGTTTCAACAGTGGTATCAGGCCATATGCCTTGCGTTGGTTTCGACAGTGGTATCAGGCCATATGCCTTGCGTTGGTTTCAACAGTGGTATCAGGCCATATGCCTTGC
>CAJHNH020003979.1:230000-295000 GCA_905116865.2 Candidula unifasciata
AATAAGTTTTCTAAACCATTTTCTGATGTTGATAGTAATACTGTATCATCAGCATAACGAATTTCTGGTATTTCATGACCACCGATGTTTAGGGCATCATATTGTTCCTTGTTTATATCATCTCTTACATTTCTCATTATATTTTCGGCGTACAGGTTGAACAAATACGGTGACAGCACACATCCCTGACGGACTCCTTGCTTGATGCCAAAACCAGTCTGATGTCTCTCCATCTATTCTGACTGCTGCTTGTTGGTCTTGATAGAGCATTTTAATGAGCTGCACTATATGTGATGGAAAGCCCATATTCCTCATGATTTCCCAAAGCTTCTGATGTTGTACACAGTCAAATGCTTTTGAATAATCCACAAAACATAAGAACAGATTTACATTAAATTCTCTACACTTCTCTATTATTAAACGCATGTTGAATATATGATCTCTTGTTCCTCTTCCCTGTCTAAATCCAGCCTGAGCTACATTAATCTCTTCTTCCATTTTCTTTTGCAGTCTTCTCATTATAATTTTTAGTAGAATTTTACTTGCATGACTGATCAGGGCAATAGTTCGATAGTTTGTACATAATTGCAGGTCACCCTTTTTTGGTATTGGAATGAAGATAGTTCTCTTCCAGTCGTTTGGCCAAATACCATATTTCCATATCTTTTCACATGCCAGGCATATATTGTATATTTATCTCCCATGCCAGGCATATATTTTATATTTATCTCCCATGCCAGGCATATACTTTATATTTATCTCCCATGCCAGGCATATATTTTATATTAATCTCCCATGCCAGGCATATACTTTATATTCATCTCACATGCCAGGCATATATTTTATATTTATCCCCCATGCCAGGCAAATTTATCTCCCATGCCAGGCATATACTTTATATTTATCTCCCATGCCAGGCATATACTTTATATTCATCTCACATGCCAGGAATATATTTTAAATTTTTCCCCCATGCCAGGCATATTTATCTTCCATGCCAGGCATATACTTTATATTCATCTCACATACTAGGCATATATTTTATATTTATCCCCCATGCCAGGCATTATATTCATCTCCCATGCCAGGCATATACTTTATATTCATCTCACATGCTAGGCATATATTTTATATTTATCTCCCATGCCAGGCATATACTTTATATTCATCTCCCGTGCCAGGCATATATTTTATATTTATCCCCCATGCCAGGCAAATTTATCTCCCCTGCCAGGCATATACTTTATATTCATCTCCCATGCCAGGCATATACTTTTTTCGCCTCCCCTTCCAGGCCTTTTTTAAATATTTATCTCCAGGTCTTGACAGATATTTTATTTTCACCACATTGAGCATATATGTTACTTTAATTGTCAGTATCAAGCATTTATTTTATTTCGTTTCAATTCAATTCACCGTCTCTTTTAGGATAAAATTTTTTGTTATTTGAAGTCCCACCCTGGCTCTTCTCAGGGGCCACAATATAGCCAGGTCATAAATATGGCCTAATGGCTGAACACGGTTTCTAGGACCTCTCCACGGTGATCCTCATCCGCATGGTGGCACTTTGTGTGATCAGGTGTTTATCGCTTGTGTGATGTCCTGGTGGGGTAGAAAGTCAGTCAGTCAGTCAGTCATTTTATATCTAGAACCAGACCTCTCATTTTCAACAATAACCAGTAAAAGTTGCAGCACCACAAAATACATAGAATGAAAATTAAATGTATTAAAAAACAAATGCTACAGGAAATTGATGGAAATTAAATCGTATGAATTCATAAAAGGCAAACAAAAAAGAGAAATATCTGGACAACCACTGGTATCATAGAAACAAAGAAAGTGGCACTATATTGGGCTCATCCTGAGAAGAAGCGAGCAGAGAGTCACCAAACAGGCACTGAAATAAGAAAACCGATGGACAAAGGAAATGAAAGATGTTCAAGAGAAACCCTGAAACAGATTTTGCTATGAGAAGCTAAAGCTGCTGGACCTGATTCCATCTATGATATTAAAAGGATTGCACAGAATAGAAAGGAATAAAGGACTACTCTGAGAGCCCTATGTGACATTTACTCGCACAGCAGGATGGTAATGATGATCTTCTTCTTCTTCTTTCGTTCGCCCGAAATAAGTTGTCTATATCAGCAGTTTTGTCTCTTGTATAAATTTCACTGTCGTTGTTAGTTCATTCAGTGGTCCATAGAGTTTACGTTCCACTGTTGTTCTTTCTGGCCAAAAGGTTTGCCTTAATGTGTCAAATTCGGTGCAGTCCTGGAGTACATGCTCTGCTGCCTGGGGCACATTTCCACAGGTGCACATGGCTGATACGCCTATGGTAATGATGATAAAGTCAAGGACCACTTTTCCACACCTTTGGGCGTATTGGGCATATAGGCTAGACCTGTATTCTATAGACAAATCGCCACTCAGTGTGTTGTGTGCTCAATATCATGTCAGCCACCTATATGTCCCAGAACTCTACCTAGTACCTATTTTTAAGGCTGGGTCGACCTGGGAGCCAAGGTCATCTTGGGATCCGAACCCACTACCTTTGGATCAGCAAGTGACAGTCTAGCCACTGCACTACCACAGCTTCTATGATGATGATGCTGCTCCAGACAAATGACCTGTACGCCAGATATGTATTTTAAAATATCAGCCTCACAAAATATATTTTTCTTTTGCAGACAGTCTTTGATGCAGCGTTCAGACAGCACAACCCAAAGATTATTCTGTGAAGCACCACAAGAACTGGTTGAGGTGGCTGATGACTTTCTGGAAGATGACCCCTTAGAGGATGACATCTATTAAATGACACTGCCACCAGATTTCACGAGTTGTTTTAGACATTTGGTCTGTCAACATTTATATAGTGAATCTGAAAAATATATATCAAAACTGCTTTTTTGCCTCTTTTTTGCCTTGTATTGTTTTCTCTAGTATTGTGTTCTTGCTACTTATGGTATTATGGGCTTTTGCTAAAAAATCTTGGATTGTATATTTTTATATCTCATATTTCCTTAATATTGATAGTAGTGTAGCTCATGATACCCCAACTGCATTCTGTCATTGTGCTGGGGTGCTTTTGGTCAAGGTTTTTAAAAATTGTCATAGTTGACCCCACTAAGAATCTGTTCCTATGTGATTCAGTTTTTTTTTTTTTCAACAGCTCTATCATGGTTGAATAATCATTAGATACTAACTCCTACTGTCCCAGACAGCTGTTGCGTGATCCGGCTAACCTTATTTATTCATATAATTTTCTGACTGAAGTTTTTATTAAATTATCTTCTGAACTAAGAAATATTGGCTCCGAAACAGCATCTTGCTTTAGAAACTGAAACACTTTGGCCATTTTAAATACAACGGTGGAGTGGAAAGAACAGTAGCAGACCGTAAGGTATGGATAGGGAAATACTGAAAGGGCGCAATCAGCATGAAAATGGGCAAGGGTTATGTATGAGACACCTTGGTTAGGAAAGCATGAGGCAGTACAGCTGGCAAGAGATTGAGTTTGCTTCAGACAGAGCAACATTCTGTAAATGACTTGCTATATGATGATAATTAATTTTTGTTAACTATTACAGTGCTGGTTATAGTAGTAGTACAGTTGAATTGTAATACTATCGGCAGCAGTTAAACATCTGCAGCAGGTAGGAGCAAAGGAAATAACAACAGTAGTAGTTGAAGTAGTAGTTAGAATTTTTAATAGTAGTGTGGTGCTTTGCTGACTGGCTTGGGTAATCTCTCTCCTACAACATCAAGCAATCTCTTGCAGCATGTATCGACTCATGTACTGTGGCTGATCTGTGCTGTGATTCAAAGCTGTCAAAAGTCTCTTCTCATTGTCTTCTCTTTTTTAAAAAAAATATATGTCAAGATGAAAAAAAAAAACGAATTATTAAATTAACTCATTTTGACGAACACATTCAGTGCACTAAAGTGGGAACCACCTAAGATAATGTAAGAGTTAAAAAAATTATTCAACATAAGAGAGTTTAAAAAAAACAAAAAACTATGCATAAGATAGAAAAACCATGTTACATAAGAGAAAAAGAAAACCAGTTTATATCTGAGATAAAAACTGTTTCAAATAAAGAGTATCTAATGTAAGAGAGTTGGAAATACAACTTTTTAAAGACAGTTGGAAAAGTCATGTTATGTAAGAAAGAAAAACCATTGAGATCAAAGAGAGTTGAGAGGTGGGGAGTTTTGATGATCTAACTTTGAGACACCCTGATCAAGGAGATGTGATCTATTATCATTTATTGAAATGTTATGTTTGTGAATGAAGAAATGTGAGTTTGGATTATAAGCTCAGACATACTTGACATCTTTTTATTGGTTCTTTAATCTGAAGACATGTATCACAGTTTGTTTAACATTACATCGCTATACTTTTCATGAAGGTTCCAGGCCACAAGCATATGGTAATTAAGGGTCTCTTGAAATCAGATGTCTGCTGAAAGGTACCCATATCGCAGCATTACTGTAAATCACAACACAACATACCAACCACAGCATACCAATCACAGCATACCAACCACAGCATACCAACCACAACATACCAACCACAGCATACCAACCACAACAAAGCAACCACAGCATACCAACCACAACATACCAACCACAGCATACCAACCACAACAAAGCAACCACAGCATACCAACCACAACATACCAACCACAGCATACCAACCACAACAAAGCAACCACAGCATACCAACCACAACATACCAACCACAGCATACCAACCACAACATACCAACCACAGCATACCAACCACAGCATACCAACCACAGCATACCAACCACAACATACCAACCACAGCATACCAACCACAACAAAGCAACCACAGCATACCAACCACAACATACCAACCACAGCATACCAACCACAACAAAGCAACCACAGCATACCAACCACAGCATACCAACCACAGCATACCAACCACAACAAAGCAACCACAGCATACCAATCACAGCATACCAACCACAACATACCAACCACAACATACCAACCACAGCATACCAACCACAGCATACCAACCACAACAAAGCAACCACAGCATACCAACCACAGCATACCAACCACAACATACCAACCACAACATACCAACCACAGCATACCAACCACAACATACCAACCACAACATACCAACCACAACATACCAACCACAGCATACCAACCACAACATACCAACCACAGCATACCAACCACAACATACCAACCACAACATACCAACCACAGCATACCAACCACAACATACCAACCACAACATACCAACCACAGCATACCAACCACAACAAAGCAACCACAGCATACCAACCACAGCATACCAACCACAGCATACCAACCACAACAAACCAACCACTTTCTAAATGGTGGATGCAGAAGGAGAGGAAGAGTCTCCACCATAAATCATAGCTTTCTTCACTGTCTAAAACCATACTGAGAAGTGAATGTACAGCTTCCCCTTGCTATCCCAATCTATGTTAGAACTTGTGCTGATTGTTCTGTTATTGATAAACATTTCACATTATCAGAGTGTTGCCAGGGAAACACCCAATTGTGGCCTAATTTTCATGATTTACAACTGCTGAAGAAGTTTTAGCATGTACAGCATTCACCTATGACCTATGCCTATTTGTGCCTAGAGATGTGATAAGACCAAATGTTTTATTAACTTCTTCTTCTCTTCTTCACTTCTTCTTTTACCACTTTAGTTATCGAGGGAGATTAAGATTCGGCTTCTTGCTCTTCTGGTCACCTCAGTGGTAGACGCATTGTGCTATTGTAGAGTTTCTGTGAAGTTATCTTCCCATCTTGTTCTTGGTCTACTTTGAGCTTTCTCCTCTTTTTATTTAAGTATGCCTTGTATGGTATGGTGTCACAAGGCATTTTTATCAAGTGGACAAACCATTTTACTAGCTGTCTTTGTGTGTAGTTTAGAATTGCTGTCAACTTTTTCTCTTATGACATTCATAATTGTTTCTCTTCTGGTGATTCCTGCAGCCCTTTTCAGACATCTCATTTCCATGGTTAACGTTAAACTAATACTTTGACAAAATTACTTGGAGCACACTAGATTGAAGACATATTGGTGAAACTTCTTGTGGGACACTGGATTAAAAAGCACCTATTATATGAATAATTTTATAAAATTACTTGAATCACATTGGATTGAAGGAAATTATTACACTAATGTTTTTGGTAAAATTACTTGGGGCACATTGTATTGAAGATAATTGTTTACTAATGATTTGGTTTAAATGGCCTAGGACACATTGTATTGAAGGTAGTTGTTACAGTAACCATTGCATTATATTGGATTAAAGGGAATTGTTACACTAATGTTTTGGTGAAATTACTTGGGGGCATATTGAATTGAAGATAATAGTTTTACTAACAAGTTTATTAAGTGGCTTAGGTCACATTAGATTGAAGGTAGTTGTTTTACTTTTGAGTCACACTGTATTGAAGGGAATTGCTGTAAAGTTTTAGTGAAATCCCTTGTCACATTTGAATTTAAGGGATTGTTCTATAGTTTTAGTGAATTCACTTCAGTTACATAGGACTGAAGGCAAATGTTTTACTAATGCTTTAATGAACTTCCTGCCACCATTATAATGAAATAAAATGCACATTTTGTAGCTTATCTGTATCTGATCATGCCTTGTTTCATTGATGCTGTTTTTCCGGTAACCATACATATACTGCTGGTGAATTCGTGCTTTGGTGTTATTATACTAGGTTCTCGATAGCCTGTCTCCCAGTTTGATAGCATCTATTTCTTGCCCTATTATGTCATGTATATCCTTGCATCTGTACCCTCTCAGCTTTAGTTTATGGGAAATTAAGACTTTACACTGTTAGTAGTTGTTACTTCTGAAGCAGCCAACTTCACTACACTCAGGACAAACCATATGTGCTTGAGAGATGAAATAACTTTACATATTGATCAGCATGTACTTAAGCTGTTAATTGTAAGATAGTATAAATCATTTTACATATGTGAACTAGCATAATATGTAATAAAAGTCAAAGGCTTTATTTTAGGACAAATACAGAAATTTAAGTATCTAGGCACATGGATAACATCCGATGGAAGATGTATCACAGTGATAAAGAATAGAATAGGACAGGCCAAAACTGTGAGACAGTCATCATTTTTTGGTCATGTTATGAGAAGAGGGAAAATGGAATATTCTGTGACCACTGGAAAGATCTGTGGAAAAATAGACAGAGAAAGACGGCGTGAAACGTTCTTGACAGTCTTTTGTCATGGCATGGAGGGGTGTAAACACACGAACTGATACCGCAGTTGCAGATCGCAGATTTTGTAGAGGCATGATTGCCCACGCCAGTCAGCAAGGCACTTGATGATGATGATGAACTAACATGTGTACTACCTTCTTAAGTTGGACAAGAGAAAGGTGTATATGGTGTATTGATTAGTTTCTACTTAAGCTGTTAATCATAATATAGTTAAACAATTTGACATATGTAAATTAGTATATGTACCACCCTCTTGAGTCTGGCAAGAGGAATATGGATGGGATGTGTATTGATCGGCTTTTACTAAAGATGATAATAATTGTTTTTACTGCCCACTTACTTGAGAGCAGCATAAAACAATGCGGGTCATGAGGATTTAACACTGCATGGCCGGTGCAGTCTCCATGGACTGTGCAGGCTGAAATTCTATTTTTCCCCGACAGAAAAAATCTATCACCTTACCAAGAATTCATACCTGAGTTTGCCGAATTAGAGCTCAGTGCTCTTAACCATTTGACCACCCATTACTCAAGTTGATGATAATAATAATAAGGCAGTGGCAATCATTAGAGATATATAAACTTGTATATCTATGTGTTGTGAAGGCCAATTACTGCCTTTAATGTACCACTTGTGCGGTATAGACAGAGAGAGGGGGAGGGGGGGGGGTCTTTGAGCCTGAGGATGTACGGCCCCACAACTAGTGCTGTCACCACGACTGTACAGGTGAGGATTTTTTGTTTGCACCCGACAGAAACAAATCCCCAGTTTTACCCAGGATTCCATCCCTGTTCTTCCTCTTGAGAGTCCAGGGTTCTAACCACTCAGCCAGCCGCTCCTCGTAGTGAAGGCAATTGCTATAAAGTATTTGGTGAAATCCCATAAGTCATATTTGGTTGAAGGCAGTAGTTGCAAAATTGCAAAATTTCAGTGAAGTGGCTTGACTCACTGGACTGAAGGCAATTGTTCTAAAGTATACCTTCTTGAGATAATAAAAAACTGTAGTTGTAGAGTCACAATTTGGGCGCACATGCCTGTCTTACATTCACCCTGATAGATGGGCAAGAGGACAGAGGATGGCGTGCTTAAGAGTTTAATGTAGTGAATGACAGCTCACTATCTGGTGACGTGAGGTCATGTTTAGTGACCCTAAAGTTTAAGAAACTGTGTTTTGTTATAAAGTGCAGACCTATTAAGGAAAACTCACTTGGGATGCAAGAAATGGTTCTTGTTATCAGAAATTCCTCTTTTTCAGATAAGAATTCAAGCAAGGAAAATTTCCAGTGATAAAAAATAATGTTTTCTTCACAACAGAAATTCACCACATCTGAGATCACCTTAATCTGTCTGTACCGCATTATATTCTGATTATAGTTATTACCTATTCTCCTTTATCACCATGTGTAATCCATGTATAACCATGTACAATGTTAATATTGTTATCAAAAACAAAGAGTAGAGAATTAAACATGAAACTTTAAAAATAAATATTTATTGTAGGAAAATTAGTGTGAAATATTTGCTATTTTTATGTTACATATTCTGGCAAACAGTTTTTGAGAATATTCCTTTGTGTATATGTCTGAGTGTGTGTGCACGGGTGTGTGCATTCGTGCACATCTGTGTTCAAAGGTGTATTGCTTGCACTTATCCTTTTACAGTGTTATATGCATCTTTAAACTGTCTATATCCAATTTCATTTTTTTTTCTCTGGTGTTTGTTATCATTCTCTCTAAGCCATTAAAGGTGCCACCTCTTCTTCTTCTTCTTCTTCTTCTTCTTCTTCTTCTTCTTCTTCTTCTTCTTCTTCGTCTTCCTTTTCCTTCTCCATGCCAGTAGTTCTCAGATGAGAAGGCCACAGGTGCAACACATGTCCTCAACTGATCGATACAACTAAGGTTTTTCTGAAATGCTGACTGCCCTGACATGAGATCTCGGTATGTTTTCAGTGCAAGAGTATCCAAGAAGACTTACAAACACTTGGGGTCACCAACAGGAAAGAGAAAGCCAGACACAGAGTTGAAAGGGGCAGATAATATCTGCAGCAGTGAACCTGTTCTTCTTCTTTCTTTTGTCGTCTCGCTGATACCAGGTTGTAGCCCAGTCATGTGGTTTTCTGTATTTGTCTTGCGCTCCTTGGGTGGCTTGGGTGATGGATTTGTTCATCTTGCTGCAGTGAACCTCAGCGGTTCAGGATGCTGAAAAAGAAGAATACATTTAATTTGTAGCCATCTTTTGAATTTATAAAATATTAAATATTTTTAATACATTTTTTAAAGTTTCCTTGTGTGTTTATATAAATACCACCCATCCTCCTCCCCCCCCCCCAAGATGTTGCATGATAATTTTTTTTCTGCATTAAAATCATATCTTGTGATAAATTAATGTACAAGTTGAAGACATGCTTTAGTTAAGTTTCGTGAATGTTGAAATTTGCTGAAAACTTCTTAATATTGAAGCATTACTTTTTAATAACATAATGTTGTGTTGTCACCAACTGCTACAGCTTGTTTTACTAAAACATGTCCTTTACAGTGCCGAAGCTTTCTGGTTTCATATTTCTCAGCATGCCTTTTTGTATTTGTCGCAGTTTTTCACATGAATTTTCTTTAGATTTTGTGTGATTTAGTAATGTTACAGGAAGTTTGTGATATCAACTTGTGATTAACTTTTCACTATGTTTTCCTTAGCAGAATTATTTATGAAATGTAAATCTTAAATTAATTGAGAGACAGAGCATTAATGAGTTTTTAAACACAACGGTCCAGTAGTTTATTCATTTTACTTCTACTGGCTTTTATTTCATTGAAATGGAAATGGGTGTAACATTTGTGTGACCTTAAGGAGTGGATATCCCAGTATGGGTTCCGGGGCCCCATTTTGGGAAAAAATATAGACCTACTGCTCCCCTAACAAGTATGTTGTAAGAATCGACCAATTAGGGATGCTTCCTTTCAAGTCAGAATGCAACTGGCTGAGAGGCGAGGAACCAGTAGTCTCCGTACAAATTAGCCAGATCTGTAAAATGGGTGTGCACTCAAAACACGAGTTCTAAAACAAGACCAAAGTCTAGAAATAGACAAACAAACATAAATTTCCACCAGGGTTTACAGCCAGTGCACACCAAGAAAACAGAAGTGGATAGATACAGTTAAATATTTTTAACCAGCACTGAGCAAGATAAATTATTAAGAGAATATGTTATTCTGTGGCTGTAATCCTGCATACGGCCAGATTATCTAGAAATATGTCATCGGGAAAAGAACAGCTCCCATTACTTCATGGAGCCTTGTATATAGAAACCTAACGTATCCCATTCCTGTTTGTCATAGAATATACATCTAATGTGAATGTTTCCAGAGAAAGCTGTTCAGGCACAATTGACCTTCAGACTTATTTTTTCATTGTCTTGAAACATTGTCTATATCCCACCTTTAGAGATTGGTCTGTAAAATATATGCCTAGCCTTATATGTCCAGTACATCTAAAGACATGGAAAAAGGTGCTTTACTATACTTATACTATACTTTTACTATACTTTTACTATACTTTTACCTTCAGAGCTTGATCTGATCTTGTTATCAACTTGCCTTAGAAACTGTTGAAAGTATACCGGGCTGCAGTCATTCTGTATTTTTTTGGGGGGGCAGGGGGGGGGGAACGTTTTCTGGGTACTGTCATAGCCTTAGATTTCTTTGCTTCTGCATCTTCACCATTTAAGGAATGGGTTTTGCTTTCCACATGTTCTTCAGAATGTCTTGGAAATAGTTTGGTTTCACAATTCAAAGCTATTTCATTTGATAAAGCTCCTGTACTTGTGCCTAATTCATACATAAATTGATACTGACATATGTTATCTAGACTGAAAATATCTTAATTATGGTATGGAATATTCATGTTCATGTAATTTTCTGCAGATGTGCCTAATTGAGAAACATTTCAGTATTTGCTGCATTCCTTATTCTCATTTGTTTAATAGTTTCATTAATATATGGGTTGGTTCTGTAGTGTATTTGATATCACTTGCTTGAACCAGAACTTAAAGTAGTGGCTAAGGAACACTAAGTCTTTTGTACCTTCTTGTGATTACTTTTTTTCAAAATTTATTTTAATGTAGTCATTGTTTGAGTCAAACAAAGTTAAATTTTTGACATTATGGGTCAGAAGAAGTAGAACTTACATTTCCAGTTTAATGAGTTAATGTAGCACTATGACAGGAGAGAGTCAGAAACTGGTACTTTCTTTGGACTACCCAATTAGTCCTTAATGAGTTAATGTAGACTATGACAGGAAAGAGTCAGAAGTAGGTAATTTATTTGAGAGACCCAATGAATCCTTAATGAGTTAATGTAGCACTATAACAGGAGAGAGTCAGAAACTGGTACTTTCTTTGGACTACCCAATTAGTCCTTAATGAGTTAATGTAGACAGGAGAGAGTCAGAAGTGGGTAATTTATTTGGAGACCCAATGAATCCTTAATGAGTTAATATAACAGGAGAGAGTCAGAAATGGATACTTCTTTTGACTACAAAATGAATCCTTAATGAGTTAATGTAGCACTATAACAGGAGAGAGTCAGAAATGGATACTTCTTTTGACTACAAAATGAATCCTTAATGAGTTAATGTAGCACTATAACAGGAGAGAGTCAGAAATGGATACTTCTTTTGACTACAAAATGAATCCTTAATGAGTTAATGTAGCACTATAACAGGAGAGAGTCAGAAATGGATACTTCTTTTGACTACAAAATGAATCCTTAATGAGTTGCTTGATACTGAAAATGAACATAATCAGAATATGAAAAAAGATTATAAGCACAAAACTACAAATGACATTGTCAAAAGTAACAAACCAGAAGGAACAAACTATTTAAAGATTAAAAATAAGATGAAGAACTAGAATATTGTATATGAACAAAGACCAAATAGTTTGTATATGAACAAAGACCAAATAGTTGGTTTGGAAAATCTAAGCATATTAGCTAATAATGACATTTGAAGATATCCTTTTTTTCTTTTCAACAGTATTGAAATATGTTTTCAGTATTCATGAATAGGTTTTGTTTCTGGTGAATTTGTATACACAACCAGTACTATTTGCATTTCAGCACACCCATAGATGTTTAGTCTCCTTTAGTAGATAACATAAATGCTGTATATATGTGTAACAGACTAATTCATTACAAATTAATCTCATTTTGAACAAAAATGACACTAGCAATAGACTGCACAATTTGTTGCCAGGCATTTATTGCAGGATCTCATCAGGTGTGTGCTACAGTATTAATTGAATACAGTAAAGTAAATATATGAATCTTTCTAGCTGAAATACAAAATCAACCACACTAAAAATATCTGCCACTTTTATCAGGCCAATGCAGGTTCATGACCATATCTTTCTGTCTGCACAGATCTGACCGGAAGTGATTTATCTTAGTCGCTTCAGTGAAGTGTAGCACTATGGTGTCATTTTTGGGTAATCATTCTGCTTTCTGTACTTCAGTGTTGCACTTCAAACCTAATATTTATCTTGGTTTGCAGTGTATGCTTTCATGTTGGTTTACGTAGTTATTTATGAATAAAGTATAAATAATCAGTAAAGTTTCACTGTGTACGTATGTTAGTTAGGTTAGCCTGTCCTGCCCTCTCCTTCTCCTGCCATTGGAAACTACTGGATATGTTATATGTGTGTTGATAGTATTACAAAGTCTTTCTTTGTCATGGAATACAGTCATAATCAGTGCCTTAGTGATTAGTGATGACTGTCACCACAGCACTCTGGACAGATCCATAGATGCTTTGATCTTCTCCTCAGTAGCTTCACAAGAGTAAAACGACTGATCACATTTGTCCTGTGTTGATTAATCAGATGCCTTGTGCCCTCTGTGAAATATTCATGCCTTGCTACTCCAAGTTGCACCCCTATATCCACCAACCTGGATAAGGTACCGAGTCCTGCTTCTTGTCATGATCTTATTCACTATGTGCAGCTTATGTGGCTTTTATGACATCACTCCTGTCCAATGCTGGACTGGTCATGGTAACCACCTTGTCTGCTAGATAATCTGCATGCTCATTGCCTTGAACACCCACATTACACAAAGATGAAGTTTAGCTAGCTATTCATTAAGTGCCTTATTGACTGGCATGCATGATACACTTCTTCACTCTCCATTGTCTAGTCTTCAACATTGTGGATCAGTTTGTGTGTTAATACCGACACATCTCTGGAATCTTTTTCTCCTTCTCTCTTTGTCTGTTTTACTTTCCATAAATTGTTTGTTATCACAATAAGTTCAGTACAAATATGGTTGAAAAAGTAAACATAAATAAATTCTGCATTCACTATTGTGTTTAATATAATAATTAATGTGTGGGAATATTCAAATAAAAAACAACTGTTTGACTCATTAGTTAATGTATAGTTAACATGTTGAATATTGCATTTAAACGAATAAATCAATGTGTAGTTAATGTGTTTAACCATTCATCCAACAGTTTATGTATAATTCATGCCAGAAACCTTTAAATCAAGTAAATTTGTAGTTAATGTGTTAAACCATTCATCCAATAGTTAATGTGTAATTGATGCAATAAACCTTTAAATCAAGTTAGTTTGTATTTAATGTGTTAAACCATTCATCCAATAGTTAATGTGTAATTGATGCAATAAACCTTTAAACCAAGTTAGTTTGTAGTTAATGTGTTAAACTTTCATCTAATACTTAATGTGTAATTGATGCAATAAACCTTTAAACCAAGTTAGTTTGTAGTTAATGTGTTAAACCATTCATCCAATAGTTAATGTGTAATTGATGCAATAAACCTTTAAACCAAGTTAGTTTGTAGTTAATGTGTTTAACCATTCATCCAACAGTTTATGTATAATTCATGCCAGAAACCTTTAAACCAAGTTAATTTGTAGTTAATGTGTAAAACCATTCATCCAATAGTTAATGTGTAATTGATGCAATAAACCTTTAAACCAAGTTAGTTTGTATTTAATGTCTTAAACCATTCATCCAATAGTTAATGTGTAATTGATGCAATAAACCTTTAAGCCAAGTTAGTTTGTAGTTAATGTGTTAAACTTTCATCTAATACTTAATGTGTAAATGATGCAATAAACCTTTAAACAAAGCTAATTTGTAGTTAATGTGTTAAACCATTCATCCAATACTTTCTGTGTAATTGATGCAATAAACCTTTAAACCAAGTTAGTTTGTAGTAAATGTGTTAAACCATTCATCCAATAGTTAATGTGTAATTGATGCAATAAACCTTTGAACCAAGTTAGTTTGTAGTTAATGTGTTAAACTTTCATCCAATATTTAATGTGTAATTGATGCAATAAACCTATAAACCAAGTTGATTTTTTGTTAATGTGTTAAACCTTTAATGAAGTAGTTCATGAGAAGATGAAATATTAATGATTGTATCCAGTAGTTAATTATACTGATGTGTTAATGCTTTATTTAAACAGTTTGTGTGTAGTTAATTTGTTAAACCTTTAACACTTTTTTTTTGCCTCAAGAAACGTAGGATGTGTGATCACCTATTGTGAGAGTGTATGAAACATCAGATAGCGCGTAATTATTTGGTTTATATTTGGTATTGATATACAAGAGAAAGCTAGCTAGGTATGTTGCCACTTTTTTTTTAAAGTATCCAGAAACCATGAGTTATTGACCCTTTTAGCTCAGGACTGTGGATACCAGAACCCTTCAGCCTTGATTCCATGATAGATACCGGAATTCTTGGAGAAATGAGGCTTTCTGCCTACCCCCGGACGGGAATCGGACCACAAGGAGTTCGTCACCCGGTTGCCGCGCAGTCTGGTTTAACCAATTGAGCTAGCAAGCCAGGTATGTTGCCACTTTAAAAGCAACAAACTGATTCTATTTCTGCACTAGCCATGCTGACAGCACTAGCCATACTGACTAGACTAGCCATGCTGACTGCACTAGCCATGTTGACTACACTATTCATGCTGACTGCACTAGCCATGCTGACTGCACTAGTCATGCTGACTGCACTAGCCATGCTGACTACACTAGCCATGCTGACTACACTAGCCATGCTGACTGCACTAGCCATGCTGACTGCACTAGCCATGCTGACTGCACTATTCATGCTGACTGTACTAGCCATGCTGACTGTACTAGCCATGCTGACTGCACTAGCCATGCTGACTGCACTAGCCATGCTGACTGTACTAGCCATGCTGACTGCACTAGCCATGCTGACTGCACTAGCCATGCTGACTGCACTAGCCATGCTGACTGCACTAGCCATGCTGACTGCACTAGCCATGCTGACTGGACTAGCATGCTGACTGCACTAGCCATGCTGACTGCACTAGCCATGCTGACTGCACTAGCCATGCTGACTGGACTAGCATGCTGACTGCACTAGCCATGCTGACTGCACTAGCCATGCTGACTGCACTAGTCATGTGGCCCTTAATCCTCAGACTCAGAGACTCTGAACCACCACCACCACCACCACCACCACCACCACCACCACCACAAAAAGTGGTATATATAAGCATTAATGCGGGCAGTTGCTTTTCTAAACCTCTGATACTACATCTTCTTTTTGTTAGCATTCACCGTCTGTAAACTCCACTGGAAAGTTATGATTGTTCATCCACTCCTGGACTTTGGTCTTGATACAGATCTTGAGTTCTGTGTACAAATCCATATTACAAATCTGACTTATCTGAATGCCGACCGTTGGTTCCTTGTCTCTCAGGCACATACACTTTAACTTTTGAGGAAATACCCCTGCTAGACATCTGCTACAAGAGGCTTTTTTTTGGGGGGGGGGGGGGTAGTGGGTTTAGTCTTTATTCTCCAACATGGGGCCTCAGAACTCACATGGGGCAAACCTGTCATACAATAATTACATTCCTAATCCAATAGTTACATTCTGTATCCAATAGTTACATTCCTAATCCAATAGATAACCCAAGTTAGTATGTTGAATGGTTAAGTTGAGTTGAGTCAAGAATTGACATCACGGCACTTGGGGCATTCCCATGCCTGCTCCGTCCTCATCTTCAGCAGCCAGCGCAGAGTTCCAATACTGATGGTACCAGTCACAATCTGGTTATATGTCTGTCTGTCTGTCCTCTGAGTGTAGTGTGCTGGCCAGATCCTCTGATAACACCTAGGGGCATCATTCTCTCCAGGCCATAATAATCTTGTTTCTCTACTGATTCCGTTGCTTGTTCTCCATAGGGCCTTGATCACATCTGCCATGTCATGTATCAATTCACCACCCAGTGGTGTTTAAATTGTTAATAAAATAGCCATGATAATATCTTAAACAATGCTAGGGGTAATGAGGAACAATGATATCAGGAAGAGAGTTGGCCCAGAACCAACAGTGAACTTTATAGGTAGACAACAAATCAGAGGGTTTAGCCATGTAACAGGACTGGCATCAGACAGGGCACCACAGAGAGCAATGTTATACAGATTCAATAATTTCAGAACCAGAGGTCGAGCATGCAGAGAATGGACCGCTGAAATATCAGAGACACTGAAAAGTACTTTGAACAAATGAACAGAAGGGCCTGTTCCAGAGATCTCTACCTGCCTTGATGCCATGGGGCATTCCAGGAATAGAGAACAGAAGAAGAAGTAGAAGAATATGTTGAACTGTCACTCCAAAAGTTAATGTGTCAAGATGTCCCAAACAACTATAATTGTTTACATCTGTAAAAAGGACCTTTTCCCACAGGTCTGTTAGGCATATAGGGCTAGGTCTATATTTAATAGATCAATCAACATTTGGTTGATGAAATGGTCAACGTCATGCCAGCAACCTTTAGTTGACAGGACGCTGCGACAATTAATCTCCACCAGCAGAAGTGATGACATTTTTGTCAACAAACAGAACAAAATAATAATAGACAGAATGATATACGTTGTGATACTTACTTGGACCATTCTAAACATTGTAAAACACATAAATTAATCAGCTATGCCTCTTACAGGGGAATGAGAAGACGGTTAGTGATATCCAGTCAGTGCGAGTGAAGGGTGAGGATGAGAGGGATACCTGATCATTGGATGAGGGAAGGCAAAAAAGTATGAAGAGGTAGAAATGGAAATGGGTGTGTAGAGAATGTAGGAAACATACGTAGAAAGGATAAGAATATGTACATCTCCACAACCTATGAGTATGCAACAGTGTCGACTAGTCACAGTGGTAGAGGGGTTGCTGAAATTACATACATGAAGGATTATAATAAATGGTGTTTATAAACACTTTATGTATGAACACAGTGTATAAAATGTTACTCGGAAATACATTATATATATGATAGTTACATGTAATATAGGATCTACTTTTTGTTAAAATTTCATTTTATTTTTAGAAATACATATATTTTTGTGCTATCTTTATTTGTTGATTTCACAATCAGTAACGTAGAAAATTCAGGCTCCTGAGAACAGATGTTATTTTGTCTGAGGGAATGTGTCTTCCACCTGATGCTGTTCATATACAGGGATGACTTTCTGTAGATGTCCAAAATTAACACAGTTGACGGTTAAAAGTTAGCTGCATATCCTTTACAGGACGTTGCAGAACCAAACCCATCATTTTTCGACTGTTGTGGTTTTTGTAGGCAAATTTTACGTTCAGTAGTTTGCCATTGCTTCTGAACAGTTAGCTCTCGGTACCACCGTCGAAACCAACGCAAGACAAACTGTCTGCAGCTGGGATCGAACCCAGCACCCAGCATTACAAAGCGCATTCGCAATGCCTAAGCCACAGACACCGACGCCGTTGACTTTACTTACATATAAAAGGAATTATTTTAAAACTAAAAGCTGAAACTTGTGGATAATGGTTAATTAGGACAATGAGTAAATTAACATCGACAGAATGGTTAAATTTACATTCAAAAAAGTATTCAATTAACTTTTAGAGAATAGTTAAATTAACTTTGGGAGGGTAATTAAATTAACAATTAGTGCACAGTTAAATGAAAACTAGGAAAGTGATTACATTAACGTGTGGAAAATAATTTAATTAACATTTGAGTAAGCATTTAAACTAAGACTGGGCAAATGAATAAATTAACACTGGAAAAATATTAGATAAACATCGGAAGAATTGTTAAATTAACATTTAGCAAATGATTAAAATAACATAGGAGAGTAAATAAAGTCGAGAAACATTTCTCTGTGTTATGTCCATTGTTTTAGACCTAACACTTTTGCCCAGAGAAGCTGAAAAACTGATACTTCTGGTTGGGTCCACTACCCCATTAATGTCACTTTTACTGATTGTTGCAATAAATAAAAGAAATACACATAAACCTGACAGCCTATCGTAACTTGCAAAATGTAAAGTAAATGCAATTGGCTGAGTTCACACGCAAACATTTAGGAGGTTAGGATATGAATAAATTAACTAACAATAGCATTAGGAGGGTTTTTCCTTCGGGTTAAAGGGCTTTTTCCAAAGCCAAGGTGATGTAAAATTTTCTCATAAAGCTCGGTGGTAAAGGTTACGGGGTCACAGAATGAGTTACCATATACTTGTGTGATTTTGGGGTACCAGGGGAGTGTATTCAGTTAAAGACTTCACCTAGTTTATGTTTATTGATTGCCCCTTTCTTATATATTTATGGATTTGGAAAAATAATTTTAAAATGTTGATGAATAAATTGTTAACGAATTTATTAGCGACCTGTGTGAAAACGTTTTTTGTTTTTGTTTTTAAATTTTTTTTAGGAGTCCTAAAAATGACCTGTTTTTTTTTTAGTTTTTTACAAAAAGGTTAATTATGAAGCATGAGCTTCCAGATGTTTGATTCTCAGCAAAATTCAGCATTGTGCCCATTGTGCATTAAAAAAAAGATTGCAATTAAAAAAAAAAAAAGATACATAACTAAGCTGCTCTTTGTGTGTTGTGTTGTCTCCATTGGTGATGTTTTATTGTCTCTTTTAGTTTAATGTCATTGTATTTGAGAAATAGCAGAAGAATTTATAGGGATTTTGGAGTTATTCTGTTTTATTGAGACATATTGAATAAATAAATGATACTGTTATACAGACTGTGGGAACAATGCTTTGAACCAAATTCATTGAGAAGCAGAAGTTCAAATGGTTCAGTCTTCTTATTAGAATGCAGCTAAAGCAATTATCGACATAGGTGCTACACCTAAAAAGATTTGATGTGAAAGAAAGAGGGCGACAAAGGAAATTTTGGATTGGTGACAGTATTGGCAAAATTTCACACAGAATGACATTCGCCAGTGCTACCCATCAAATGATGGATATCAAACTTTTTCTTCTCATGATGATTAATGCGTTCACCCCATGAATGTTGACAACAACAAAATTAGTCATGAACCTGTTGGAATTTTCAAGAAAAATCCTTTAACAAACAATTACTTTACACGGTTGACTACTAAATTGTTTTAAAATGTATGTATCTACATTTTTAGAACTTGTGTTTAGAAATATGTGAAGATGTATGAAAGGAATAAAAGAACAGTGTAAAGCATTAAATGGAATTATTTTATAATGGCCTGAAACAGATATTTATAGGGTGACTCATGCAAAAACCCTGTGCCCTCCATCACTGAGGCTTATGTGAAAATTTCAAGTCAGCCTGGTTTCATAAACAAAAAGTTATTAAATTCTCAAGGAAACCCCTCTAAATACTATATTTAGTTAATAGTTAATATATACACATCCATGCCTCATAAATAATACGCAGGTGCACATAAAACCAATGGTGTTTAACTACACTTTTCGAGTACAGCTCACTGCAGAAATGGTGATATATCTGTATTTATAGGACTATGCCATACTGAAGGGACTGGAAGGCAATCTTAACTCTTTGAGTCCCAGGGGGTTTAGCATCACAGGCCCAAGGGGTAGTCAAGAAAGACGTAAAATCGGCGCATCTTGCGTTCATTGGGCTTCTAGGTACGAATCTATGAACGTATGACGCGTTCATTGGGACTCAAAGAGTTAAGGCGCTAGAGTTAATGGCAACAGGAAAGCTAATGATGGCAATGGCGATGATGAAGATGATCATATAAAAAATAGATGATGAACTTGTGTAATGTTGCTTATAGTTTGTTTTTTTCTATTATTTTTATTTTCAGTGTTGGAAAACCCATGGAGGTGTGAGCACAGCATGAGCTTTTAGTGTTTAAGTTTCTCTTGGAGGCCCTCGTTTCCTCAATCGTCAGTGTCCCATTTCTGAGCATGTTTGGTAATTCTCTGTTCCTCTCAGAATATTCTGTAGTAAATAATTTTCTTTACAGGGTGTGGGAGCTGGCACCAAGGTGGAGTGGTAGGAGCCTCATAGACCAATACTTTCCATAGTTAGCTCTACTGCCAACTTAGTAATGACTTAGGTCATGACTCATCTTTAGAGATGGACATGCTAGCAGTCCCTCAGATGTAACAGATAAAGCATCAGACTTCTCTAAAGTCAGTGTCTTACAGTCTAAGTTTCAAGGGAGATAACAGTGAAATGTAATTAACAACAAATTATAGTAAGGGATGTAATAAAAAAAGAAATATTCAAAGGGATATAACTCCAGCAAATGTATACTTTTACTGATTGTTGCAATAAATAAAAGAAATACACATAAACCTGACCGCCAATGTGACTATTAAATTAAACATTATAGTTTTAATAGGCAAAATTAAACATCCTAGCCTTCACAGTCCCTGGCGACTTCACTAGCCATACAGTCAGGCTCCTGACCCTCTGTCTACATTGCCCTAAAAAAAAAAAGGGGGGGGGGGGGGGGGGTAAGTACATACAGTGGTCAACGTTTTTATATTTAAAGGCATTTGAAAATTTAACCTGTGTAATGGTCACAATTTTGGAGGAGTTAACAGTATAATTAAAATGAACACACAAAATACAGGAGCTGTTTGGGATTTTTCGTAAAGATATGTTACACTGAAGAAGTGTAAATGTATGTAGGGGATTTGTTTTACATAAATTAGAAAGTCTGTTTGACTGAATATGTTTTTGTCATGCTTAGTTTATGCTATGTGAAAAAAGGGTAAGAAGCTATGCTGCACATGTAAACTTAAACTGATTTCTGTTTTTCTATGTAATTTGTTGATTGTTTTGTTTCAGAAGTGCTTCTTATAATTTCTGTGTGTATTAGTTGTACCCCCTAGCTTGTTTCAGATGTATGTGTAGGCACATATGTTTTGTACATGTATGCTTCCTATATTGTACATGTAGGCATGTGTGTATGGTACATGTAAATATCCCTGCATTACACACATAGGCCTATATATACATTTAGAAACTAAATAAATATCTGCATACATCACGTGGTACAGCCCAGGTACTATAGTTATCATCATTAAAGAAGTAGGACAGTCCACTGACTGCATATATGACCTACCACAGTCCAATGTTCCCTATGCAGGACACAGCCCAGTGACTGTATAAATATGCCCATACAGCACAGACCGCGTGACTTTAAGAATGTCCCATACAGCACACAGCGCAGTGACTGTATAAATATCCCCATACAGCACAGACCGCGTGACTTTAAGAATGTCCCATAAAGCACACAGTCCAGTGACTGTCTAATTTCCCCATACAGCATTTGACCCAATGACTGAAAAAATATGTCCACATAAAAAACAGCCCATTGACTGTATAAATACCCCAAACAGCAAAAGGCACAGTCTAGAGACTGTTTAAGGGGTCACTACACCAAAAATTTTGTATTTTTATTTACAGAGTTAGAGCAATTATTTTATAATGGTCATTTGAAGGGATACATGTTATTACATTTGCATACTTTAAGTGTGAAAAATCATGGTTGTCATGGAAATAGTTGCCATCTTGTGGAAACAACAACATGTACTTAGAATCTTAAAGTATCAAAAACAAACATACCTATTTAAAAATAAATAACAGATTCATGACTTTTTATTATATTTACAGATACAGGTGTAGTTTATTTACTTTAAACATGTTTTTAAATATTTTTAGTAGAATTTTAAAATGTAGGTTTATTGAAAAAGTCAAAAAAAATCTTGCATCATAAGACAATAATCAAATGTTTAAAAACAAAGACTTTCTAAAAATCTACTTTTGAAAAAAC
This sequence comes from Candidula unifasciata, assembly GCA_905116865.2. Lineage (NCBI taxonomy): Eukaryota > Metazoa > Mollusca > Gastropoda > Stylommatophora > Geomitridae > Candidula > Candidula unifasciata. The sequence goes on from CAJHNH020003979.1 coordinate 252,401, forward strand.
CAGACTCTATAATATTGTTTAAAAAGTGTTCATACCTAACTTTATGTTTCTAGTCTTTATATTGGCTGAGATTTTAGGATTTCACACACACAACAAACAGAAATATATATATAGAGATGTGAGAAAACTGACTTTTAAACTTTTTTTTTATCTAAAAAAAGTGCATGGGTTGGTGCCTTTAGAATTAACTTTTCAAAGCTAAATTGTTTACAAATGAAAAAAAAATTTACGTTTAATCTATTCTACGAATGCCGAACTTTACAAAAACGAACATATTGAAAAAGTGATATTTTTGTCATAAATGTGAAAAAAATGCCGTGTTGTGACCCCTTAAATAGCCTCATACAAGACATAGTTATATATTTTGGTTTAGTTTAATATTTGTTGCCTACCACACACACAAAAACTACCTCTGAGCTGAACTAGTTAGTTTATTCTTCTTGCAATTGATGCACTTTTCTAAACTTTCTGTGACACAAAAATTTAATGAAATTGATGTAAACATTTGATTACATACATACACTGGTGTAATTTTCACCTGTGCCCTTAAAGGTTAAATAAAATAAAGTGTATTTGTAATGACTGCCTTTTTATGTTATCAATAAACTTTATATAAATTATCAGTTTGCTCATTTTTTCGGGGGATTTAGGGGGGAGGGGGGGGGTGGTGTTGTTGTTACCATTATGTTCTGACTGTGCTGTTATGTGTTTTGCACACTTGATGATAATTTTAAATTTTCAGCCCACCAAGAATCAGTATTAAGCATAACTTTTCTCTAATAAAATTTTTGTTTTCACCTCCTTTTACCTCCTCCTTCTTTTTCTACTTCTTGTTTCTCTTCTTCTGCTTCTTTCTTTTCTTCTTCTGCTTCTTTCTTTTCTTCTTTTCGTTCTTGTTTTTTTTTCTTTATTTTTTTCTTCTGCTTCTTGTTTTTCTTCTTTCTTTTCTTCTTAAGCTTCTTGTTTTTCTCCTTCTGCTTCTTTGTTTTCTTTTTTTCGTTCTTGTTTTTCTTCTTCTGATTCTTGTTTCTCTCCTTCTGCTTCTTGTTCTTTATAATCATTATCTTCTGCTTTTTCTTGTGCTTCATCTTCTTATGCTTCATCTTCTTCTCCTTTTTTTCCTTCTTCTGCTTCTTCTTCTTCTTCATAATCATTGTTTTCTGCTTCTTCTTCTGCTTCATCTTCTTCTCCTTTTTTTCTTCTTTCCCCACTCTTGTTCTTCTTCTTCTTCTTCTTCTGCTATATATATAATGTATGTGGAAAGTATGTGCGATGCATGTGATGTATGTATGTGGGTATCTGTATGGGTGATTGTATATGTAAGTATGCATGCATGTGTGTCTGTTTATGTATGTATGTAAAGATGTCGGTGTATGTATGCATGTATGTGTGTGTATGTATGAATGCATGTGTGTGTGTATTTAGGTAAGTATGAAAGTATGTATGTGTGTAAGTATGTGAGTGTATGTATGGATGTGTGTATGTTTGAAAGAATGTTAAAGTATTTGAGTGTATGTATGGATGTGTGTATGCATGTACATGTAGTCCATGTATGTATGTATGTGTGCATATATGTATGTAGGTGCATGTATTATGAGAATGTTTCTGTATTATGAGAATGTTTCTATGTAAATGTATCTTTGTAAGTCTATGGGTGTATGTGTATTCATACATGTATATGCATGTTTGTCGGTATATGTAGCTGTGGATGTGTATGTATTTATGAATGTATGCATGTATGTAAGTATGTGGGAATGTATTATGTATGTGTATGTATAAAAGTATCTATGTGTGTGTATATATGTATGCATTATATGGGTGGGTGTGTGTGTATGCATACATGTGGATATATGAATGTATATTTAAGTTTGTGTGTGTATTTATGTATAGGTGTTGTAAGTATGTGTGACTGTATATGAGTGTATGTGTGTACATAATGTAGGCAAGTATGAATGTATGTATACATGAGTGAAGGTATGTATGTGAGTATCTGTATGGGTGGTTGTATATGTGTCTATGCATGCATGTGTGGGTATGTATGTAATGTGTGTCGGCATGTATGTGGGTGTGTGTATGTATTCATGTTTGTGGATGTGTGTATGCATTTGTAGATGTATAAGTATGTGGGTGTAGGTATGTATGCATGTATGTGTGTAAAGATGTAGGTGTGTGTATGTATATGTGTATATGTATGTTTACATGTGAGTGTGAATGTGTGGTTGTGGGTGTCTGTACATGTGATTGTATGTGTGTGTATGCATGTGTAGGTGTGTATGTATGGAATGTGTGTGTGCATATATGTCTATATATGTATGTGTGTGTCTTTTCTGTCTGTGTAGATGTATATATTTAGGTACATCTGTATATGAGTGTGCAAGTATGAGAATGTGAGAGCATATATATATATGTCTGTGAGTGTGTAAGATTGTGTACACATGATGTATGTATTATATTCTATAATGTATATTTTTATTCTATATCTATAACATGCATTTTAAATAACAGGCATTGGTACTCCGGAAAACGAGTGCTTAGAAGGGCCGAATGTCAGACGGGCCTGCGTGCCCAATTTGTAACCCTTTGAAAATAAAGTTTGTTCGTTCGTTCGTTCGTTCGTTCTGCTTCTTCCTCTTCTTCTTCTTCTGCTTCAACTTCTGCTTCATCATCATCTTCTTCTTCTTCTTCTTCTTCTTCTTCTTCTTCTTCTTCTTCTTCTTCTTCTTCTTCTTCTTCTTCTTCTTCTTCTTCTTCTTCTTTTTCTTCTTCTTCTTCTTCTTCTTCTTCTTTGCGTCACTGATTGTAACCTCCTGCAGAAAATCCTGGTTGTTTATTCACTTTTGCACTTTGATCTTGTGTCAAGACAAGATTTGCATGTACATAAGTTTTACATATCTCGCTCATTTGTATCAAGACTTTTGGTTCCTCATCTCCTAGGCACATTCACTCCAGGGAACGTCGATCCCGTCCAGGGTTGCCATTTTGGCATTTTTGATGCCAGATTCCACAAATTTGGCATATTTGAAATTGACCTGGCATTAGATAATGAACTGGCATTTTTTGGCATATTTGGGTTTTTCCTGTCTTTTCTTTTCATTATGTGCCCACATTTTCTTCATGGTACCTCCGTTAGAAACATATATTTAATAAAAGCAATGTAGACCTACAGTTAACATCTTTATTTCAGTTTGACTTTGTTGTGATGTCTTGGTACGGACTGACGGAGATTCACGCCATTTCTTATTGTATTTGTTGTCTTCTAAACGGATCGTGACTTAGATAAACCAAGGCTCTCTGTAATTTATGTTTTTATCTACTAGAATAAATGCGGGATATAACATCAAAACCCACCACTGATACCAAGTGATTCAGCCTGTTCAGAAACTACTTGAGGACAGAAAATAGAGAGGATATAGACCTAGTTCTATCTGTGATAGATTTTAATACTTTAACCAATGGCCACGTCATAGAAAAAAATTGAAAAACATCTTATGACATTGCAAGTATAATAGTAACTGGAAGAACACACACCCACAGCTCCTTTTTTGATGATTTTCGGAACAAAAAATATGCCATCATTATAGATGAATTGCAAAGACTTCATCCCATCTGAGAAAATACTTAAAGATTTTACGCCTCGAAAGATTTACACTGTATCTTCCACTGGTTCCAATGAGGAGGACAGTGAAGAATTTAATCTAGAGCTTTTCATGTGAAGTGGGTGCAATGTTATACTTTATTTTGCATTTTATGGCATATGGTAATGGTTTGGCATAAAATCAAGTTTTTTATCTGGCAACCCTGAAATCCCGTCTATGTTGACCAAGCTGCCAGTTGGGAAACTGTGTCGAGGATGACCACAGAAAGGTATAGGCAGGTCATGACCAGTATGAGCCTTGATGCTGATGTACCACCCCGTTCTCATGCTCCTTCTTATATATTTTATCTCCTTCTTCTCTACGCTTGTGGACTATATATCAACACCATGCTGAAAAGTTGAGTCAGTTTCATATAACTTGTCTCAGAAAGCTGTTCAAGATCAAATTGCAAGACAGGATCCCAAATACTGTTGTTCTTGATAGGGCAAAACTGTCTAGCATTCACACGACACTGACGAATTATCAGCTGCGTTGGGCTGGTCACCTAGCCCGCCTGCATATGACCGTTGGGGATGGCATACATCCCTAAGGCATGGTCCATCAGTCTGCCCGGCAGCTGAGGTTCCACAGGCAGAGAAACGGAAGTAGACTAGAAAGAACGGTGTCGTTAATCCCACACCTACTGCGGCTTCCACCTGTTGTCCACACTGCTCAAGAACTCAAGCCATCTCCATACTCATAATGATTGATCATTACTACTTTGGATGAAAAGCGTTCTTCATCATTCGTGATGGACGAACAACATTTCCCAATAGCTGTTTCTGTGCATATTTTCTCCTGTTCCATTCTTTCCAGTTCTGTGCTGACCTTGCTAGTTGTAATTAGTCGGCAGATTTGTCCATTGATAAAGACACTGGTCAAAACATTCACTTGTATCGGTGTACGTCTTCTCCAAACTCTCTGTTGAGCTTTTCAGTCATCGTTTGTGGTGTGTTTTATTTCTGGAATTCAGAAGGATATTAAGATGTTATGGCTATCCCGTGTGGGTTCAAGAGCCCCATTTATGTGTGTGTGTGTGCGCGCGCGCGCGTGTGTGTGTGTGTCACGAAGAAGAAGAAGAGGAAGACCATAAATATATTTACAGTGAAAAATAGCTATGAGAATGACATCTTTATCATGAAGTTATTTAATGTCAGCACTATAATATCAAGTATATAATATACTAAATATGCTAGTAGGGGTGACAACCCGCCCCACCCCCAATCGCCAGTAATTTGGGAGGTGGGGGCAGTGGACTATCTCTTCTTCCCCCCCCCCCCCAAGCGTCTTGTAAAAAAAAAAATAAGAGAATAAGGAACATGTTACTAGTTAAAGTTTGTCTTCTTCTTCTTCTTCTTCTTCTTCCTCTTCTTCTTCTTCTTCTTCTTCTTCTTCTTCTTCTTCTTCTTCTTCTTCTCCTTCTTTCTTCTTCTTCTTTTTCTTCTTCTTCTTCTTCTTCTTCTTCTTCTTCTTCTTCTTCTTCTTCTTCTTCTTTTTCTTCTTCTTCTTCCTCTTCATTATCTTCAATGCTTTTGTCAAAATATTTATTCCAGGAGGCCGGTAGCGTTGATGAAAGATATGGCGCAGTCCATATCTTCTCGTATACCATACAGCTTTGTAGTCAGGTTGGGACAAGCTAGATTGCTTCTTTGTTGGCAGCCTACAGTTGCCAGTGTTGGAGTACATGATCAGTATTCAACCTATGCCAAGTTGCAGGGATACATCTCCGTGTTTCCTACACCCAAAAACATAAAACATATTTTGGCGAAATCCGCTGTGTCCCGTCTTGAGTCTGAACATCATAAATTGTCACACTCTGGAGATACGTCTCTATAGTACGGTATAAAGTCGCCTGGAAAGGTTAAAAGATGGCAAGAAACACAGCAGATAGAAAAGTAAAGCAAAAGTAAAGGACCTTTTTCCATGCCTTCAGGGTATTGGGCATATAGGGCTAGACCTATATTTTACAGATCAATCAGCACTTGGTTGGAGATGTGGTCAGCATCACGCCGGGTTAACGTAAAACAGCGCTGAACATAAATAATCAAGAAATGTAAACCTAATAAAGAGTAATTAATGAACAAATAAAAAAAAATCCATGGTAATGAAAGAGTTAAGTCCTGGAATGTGCAGTAGCTAGAGTTAAATAAAGAGGACTGTGTTAAGGCCTTTGGCACATACAGCGTGTAGTGCTGGACGTACAATTATACACACCAGTCGGAACTTGATGGGAATGCGGACAACCTCCCGCCAACCATGCTACCTGTTTTAGACTGGGTCCACCTGCCAAAGTCAATTATTTCAAACTCTTACAGTTTGCTGGATGGGTAATGTTTCCCATATTTATTCTGCCTTCATTCGAAGATGTAAATGCGTTGTGCCCGTGATACACAACGATTTATATATTTTTCAAATACAAATACATTTTTATATTCTACAGGCAGGATATGTAATGTTAAATGGGCAGTTACAAATGATAATAGTAAATTGTTGCATTGCGTTCGGTTATTTTGCTTAAAAAAATCGTCACCTTCAACCAGCATCCCCTGAAGGTGGGAGCTTTTGGTTATAATTGCGACTTGGTTTATGTTCGGCATATAAAAGGGTTGGCATTGCTCGCCACCAGGTAGCCCTGAAAAGTACTCTTGCAGAGTTGATGCGATCAAAAGGGGCAGCCCATATACTGACTGACTTTTTACCCCACTAGGACATCACACAAGCGATAAACACCCGATGACACAAAGTGCCACCATGTGGATGAGCATCGCCGTGGAGAGGTCCCAGAAACCGCGTTCAGACAATTGGCCATATTTATGGCCTGCCTATATTGGAGCCCCTGGGAAAAGCCAGGGTGGGACTTCAAATAACAAAAAAAAAATTTCATCCTTAAAAGGACGAAACTGGATAATTGCCCATATACTGTCCCGACCGACAACGAAGCCGTCTACCGACCAGCCAATAAACGACCCGGTCTTCGATGTGTAGATGCAGTAGATCACGTTCGACTTTAAATATTAATAATAATAAATAGAGACGAACGTGACTGGACATAGCTGATGTTTAAATAACAAATAATTGTGAGGGGCAGTAACTACTGTTTGTAACAAATTGTTTCAAGAGGCGGTAACCATATCAATAGCAAATTGTTGCAAGGGGTAATGACCAGTGTTGCCACTTTGGATCTTTTGTATCCAAATTTAGATCTTTTTCATTGCGTTTAGATCCTGTTTTTGACGTTTAGATACTAAATATTTTTCTAGATTCTTTTCATATGGAGTTAGATATTTTATAGATTTTTTTCTTTTAGTGTCATTTTAATAATTATTGAGTAAAATATTTACTAAAATATTTTTGTTTTGGTCTGGCACGTACATTGTGGCAACTGCCATTACTTAAACTTTGAACTCTCACTAAGGTCAACACTCAAATATCTGACAACCCCGGTGCTGATTAATCGAATCGCGCGTAAATCATACTAACTTTGTTTCAACCGTATCCTCACTGTGTTGTGAAGTATAGCTGTGATGCTGACTCTGTGTTTCTTTTTCATGTGATATTTAAAAAATAATAGCTCACCTTCTTGTGTGGCTTTCACTTTGAAAAAACCTTTCAACATGCCAAAAGTAAAGTATGAGTAAAAATTTCGGAAAGAGTATTTGCATGATGACAAAATTAAAGACTGGGTGATGGCAGTTCCTGGGGATATAACCAAAGCTCGTTGTAAGTACTGCAAGTGTGAAATTAAAGCGAAAATACAAGACTTAAAGAAGCATGCAGAGACTAACAAGTATAAAACTGCAGTTCCATTCAAAGATATTACACCGCTGACATCTGTTTTCAGAACTACACTGATAAATGAATCATCAAAAGTTGAAGGGTCGGTCGCAATGTTTTTAAGTTGCCATTGTGCAATTTCAAACTGACCATTTGATTGATTTGTTTAAAAACACTATTTCTGACAGTAAAGTTATGGATGATGTGAAAATGCATCGCAGCTAGTGTACACATATTATAAGAAATACTTTATTTTCTCACTTCGAAAAAGATTTGATCAGTGATATTTCTACAAATAAATATAGTTTATTATTAGACGAATCAAATGATATTTCGGTACTGAAAGTGCTTGGTGTGTGTATTATATATTACAGCAACAATACAGACAAAGTAGTTTCTACATATCTTGGACTAGTTCAATTGGAAAAGTGTGATGCAGAAAGTATAGTTCAAGAACTGAAGAACCTTTTAATCAGCAAACAGTTAGACTTGACAAATTTGGTTGCAATTGGTACCGATAATGCCTCAGTGATGGTTGGTATAAACAATGGCGTTTATACCAAGTTGAAGGAAGCTATCCCATCGTTAATACTTATAAAATGTATGTGTCATTCATTGCAGCTAGCATTATCACATGCTTCATCTGAATGTTTACCAAGGAATTTGGAATACCTTATTGCTGAAACACATAACTGGTTTTCAAAATAATTTGTCAGACAACAGCAATACAATGCATTGTATTCAGCCTTAAATAATGGTTCCACGCCACTGAAAATTCTGTCAGATTGCAAAACCAGGTGGTTATCAATACAACCAGCTGTTGAAAGAATTGTGAACCAATGGTTGGAGTTAAAGACACATTTTGAAATAACAAGACAAAGTGAAAAGTGCTACACAACTGAGATACTATATGGAATGTACAGTGATGAAAAAAATTTGGCATTCCTTCTCTTTTTACAACCTATTCTAATGGAAGTGCAAAAAGTTAATAAACTGTTCGAATCCAAACATGTTGATAAAGTTAAATTACTTGACGATCTCACTTTGCTATTTTACTCAGTTGGTAAAAGACTGGTGTTGCCAACTTCAAAAGTTGATTTGCTCACTTGCACTATAGAGAGCTATTTGGCTCTTAAGCCATACCTTGGATATCAAATTGAATCAAAAATTGATGATTTAAAAACAAAAGGACTGTAAACAGAGAATGAAGAGAACAACTTAAGAAAACGCTGTCAAGATTTCCTTATCTCATTATTCAAGCAACTAAAGCAGAGACTTCCTGAAAATCTAGATGTATTGAAACATATTTCACTCTTTTCTGTGAGCAACATACTTCAGCCAGTAAAGGACATACCTAAATACTGTAAAGTTATGAAATTTTTAGGGGCTACTGACAATAGTGTCGCGGAAGCAGAATATCAGTTAACCAAAATAAACTTAGTTGAATGGACAAACAAAACAGAAACTGAAGCGTTTTGGAGTGAAGTGAGACAATTTAAAGATGCCTCATCAAACAGTCCATTCTGTAAACTCTTTGAATGTGCCATGTCTGCCATGATACTACCCAACTCAAATGCTGACGTAGAAAGAGTTTTCAGTGCTATGAATTACATCAAATCTAACCTAAGAAACAGGATGAAATTAGACCTCTTAAATGCTATCTTGACAATAAAGTTTGGCCTGATGAGAGTAGCTGTTCCACTTATCAGCTCCCTGATTGTGCATTAAAAGAAATTGGAACAGCTAAAGCATACCAGAGTAATTTGGGATCTGAAGCTTCAACTTCATCATCCAAGCTAAGTTTATCCTGTGGATCTTGTGAAGCAGACATCAGTGAAGATGAGGACATGTGTCTATAGGGTAAGTCATTTCAATAGTTTTGTAATTTGTGACTCTTTTCATTTGGATATTTTTTTAAATATTTTCCACGCAAATTTAGATCTTTTTAGATATTTTTAAACCCCGTTTTGGATCTTTTTTGTCAAAGAAAAGTGGCAACACTGGTAATGACTAGTGCTTATAAATGTCTGCAGTGGGCAGGTACTGTGCTAATAACAAGTACGGTTTGGATGTTGTCACATAAACAGCTACCACAAGAACAAATAGATCGATAATCTGTTGAATATTCTGTGCGGTTCGCGCCAATAACAACAATATCTTATGGCTGCAGAAGTAATGGGGGACTATTTAATGTATATTCTAACCCCTTTATTTAATAAATTATAAAATAAGAAGGAAGACTTGTGTTCGAAACCTTGAATAGTGTTACACGTACTAGCTAACAAACAAGACTGGACTAGAGATTATTTCATAACCATTCTATAGTTTATGTCTAGGAGCTGTCTGCCACCTTACAGAGACAGTGTCTCGTTACCAGCTTCATGACAATGTGTCTGTTTCAAACACATGTAACCCAACACCGTTAGGGTATACACAGCATGTAATTTCCCTCGTTGTCCAGTTCCTGCTCTCTGGTCACCGTCTTCGTGTTTGTGAGCGTGTTGTCAGGTCCGCGGTCAAGCCAGTACTTGCCCGTCATTTACTATCGTCACTCAGGTTCTGTCTATAGCCACATAGACCTCTGACAGTTCCCCAATATAACTGTTCTTTATGGCTTTACAGTTGAACGGGATTTCCAGGATTTGTACGTATTTGATTCTTATCCTTGAGACGATAATCCTTTCAGACTACAGTCATGGAAAGAAAGAACTTTTTTTTTTAACCGGCATATTATGCCTTGTTACTTAGAACCTGTTCTGCTGTATGGCAGCGAATCTAGGAATGTCAGTGGACAAATTAAGAAGAATTTGGAAGCAACAGATAAGTGGTCTCTGAAACGAATGTTACAAATACCTTGGACGGCCAGAGTTACAAACAACGATTGCTTGAAAGAAGCTAATGAAAGTAGATTTCTTTATACAACAATTAGAAAGAGATAAGCACTGTTCTTTGGCAACATAATGAGAAGAGAGACATTGGAGAACATCGTGACAACGGAAAAGATCAGTGGAAAAAGGGGTAGAGGCAGACCAAGAGAGATGATGCTGGATGGGCTGAAACGAATGAATGGAGGGATATAATCATGAGAGCTGTTCCAGGTCACCAGGGATCGTGATCTGTAAAGACCCATGATCGCTTACGCCAGTTGGCAGGGCACATGATGATGACATTATGCCTTGCTGTTGTAGCCGTTGAAGATGCCCTAATTATAACTTCCCCCGAAATGAGGTGACAATGGGAGCCCATAAAACCTTGAAGGTAAATGGCAAGCTTGCTCTCAAGACGAAACAGAAGAGACCCATCTCTCAGTGGTTTCGTATGAAGACTGGACACACAATCAGATCAGCGCTATGGCGCGTCACTGGTGACTCACTAATCTCTAGATAAAATCTTGTATGTGCATTGACTCTGAAGCAGATCGGCGACCTTGTCGCTCACTGGCTCGCCGGTAGACGACTTTCTCCTTTGATCGCATCAGCACTGCAGGAGTCTTTTCCATAGCTCTAGCTAGCGTGCAATGCTGAGCCATTTTAAATGGCGTACATAATTATGGCCATAATTATAACCTACAGACTCCCCTTCAGGGATGCTGGTTGAACGTGACTATTTTTCATTGTTTTTGAGCAAAGCAGCGGGTCCCTGAAGCCATTTGATGACATGTCGTGTTTGTAATTCTACGATTGTTTTGACTGCAATAAACTTGTCGTTATTATTTTTTTTAAAAAGAAAAGAAAAAGAAATGGGAGGTTGAAAAGGTTATCTGAGATCTGCCTTACTGGTCTATCAAATCTCATGGTGGTAAACCTTCAGGTAGTAGCTCGGAGTGGACAAACCGACTGATAGAAACCCTTGCTTACATCTCCTAACTGCTTACCCACATAGATTGTACTTATTTTTGTTTTCTTAATGTTTTTTTATAATTGCTTCATATTCTTTTTTTTTTTTTTCAGGAAGGCTAACCCCGGTCAACAAATGCTCGCAGAAGTGGGATGTGTCGACCGAAAGGCGCAAATATCGCAGCCATGCTGTAAACGGGCATAGAAGTTTCATCTTTAGATGAACACGTAAGGTGAAGTTAAAGTTAGTTGCGAATCCTTTACAGGACGTTGCAAAACTAACCCCAGCATTTTTTGGCTGTTGTGGTTTTTCTAGGCAAATTTTACTTTCAGTAGTTTGCCATTGCTTCTCAACGGTCAGCTCTCGGTACCACTATCGAAACCAAGGCAAGACAAATTGTCCGCAGCTGGGATCGAACCAGGGTACGCAAGCATTAAGAAGCGAGTTCCCAACGCCTAGGCCACAGACGCAGACGTACTAAATATTACACATATCGTGAAAACACCTCGGCCTCGGTTTAAAAAAATGGTTTGATCCATCTACTCAAGCGAATCCTGGAGAAGTCAATGTGAAACCAAATGTCCCTTCTCGTTTGTTTACATCTTTGGGGTATGGGTAAATCAAATGGGCCAGGCGCATGCGTTGAACTGACATCAATGTACTGTGCGTTTGGCGGGCTGTGTTGAGAAATTTCGCATGGGAGTTGTACGTTCAACGGACTGCCAACTGTAACATTTATCACAGATGGATACAGGTGGTAAGTGTTAATGTTGTCGATTCCTGATTAATTTAACTTTAATCCTTTTCCGCCGTCTAATTTACGGACCCTTGCAAAAATAGCCAGGTCTGTTGCAATGTTTCAGCAAGTTACTCCAAGGAAGTTGACGATGTAGTTAGTGTTCACGTGTTGTAAATATAATTCTAGTCTTGTTTGTAAACAAATCGTAGGTAACGCTATTTTTAACTGAGTCATCATCATCGTGTAGCAGGTCTTTTGCAGAACGTCGCTCTCATCACGATCTGCCTGAAAGAAACTGGGTCTCTCGGCAGTTCTCCCGCCTCATGCACTTTCACACTCAAGGAGTCACTTTTATCCTGTGCCCATTATCGTGTCGGTCGGCCCCTGTCCCTCCTTCCTGGTACCATGCCTTCTGCTATAATTTTTTCCAATCCGCTTGATGTGACCAAAATATTTCAGCTTTCGAGAAAGGATGCTGTTTATTAGCCAATCTTCCTTGATGTTCAGATCTTTGAAGATGTCAATATTTCTCATCTTCTTTGTCCAAGATATTCTGAGAATCTTTCTATAGCATAACTGAGTACCTCACACAAAACTCTAATGAGATCTTCTTCTTCTTCTTTTTCTTCTTCTTCTTCTTCTTCTTCTTCTTCTTCTTCTTCTTCTTCTTCTTCTTCTTCTTCTTCTTCTTCTTCTTCTTCTTCTTCTAGTTCTGAGTATTGCGTTGGTGGTCATGTCTTTCCACAGCCTTCTGTCCCGTGTTTAATGTATTTCGATACAGAAAATTATCACTTCCATCCCCGCCGCATCGTGATGTCAAACTGTCCAGTATCTTTTATCTTGGTTGCACACTTCCTCATTTTCCTCCAGCTTTCCCGTTGTCACGATGTATTCCAGTTGTCACGATGTATTCCAGTTGTCACGATGTATTCCAGTTGTCATGATGTATTCCAGTTGTCACGATGTATTCCAGTTGTCCCCTTGTAGAGAATGTTGATTTTCTCCTGATATGGGTAATTGGTTCTCTTTGTAAGTTGTTTTTCAAGATATATTCATTACACTTTTGTATATGTCCGTGGCATTCTCATCATTCTCATTTATATCTCAACACCTTTAGCAGAGAGGTGGTTGGGAGAATGCGGAGAATATCAGGAATAAAGCAACTGAATTGAGAATTTTAGGTGCTACACGATCACTCATCAAAACTATAAAGAAACAGCAACAGACTTTTTCTGAGTATATCAGCCGGAGAAGTGCAATTAGAAAACGTATACTCAAGTGGATAACTACTGGACGAGAGGCTCAGAGAAAAACATGGACAGATGATTTTTGTAGAGCTTCAACAGACAGACGTCTCACTTCACCCTTTTTTTTTTTTTTTAAATATTAAATACAAAATCCATAGAAATTATAATCTTTCAGTGCAGGAAGTAAACGGTCACCCTAGTATTGAAAATACTCGGATATTTGGATATTTTCTCGAGGCGTTACCGGTGTGTTGAGAAATAAACAGGCAGATAGACTGGCCGGTTCTGCACCACTTAGTGATGAAATGATGTATGACACGCTGGACGTTGTGAGGGCCCTTTGGGAGCGAGTGAACAGTGCCGAGGCACAGACAGATCATTACGGTCTGAGGAGATGGCACTGCGAGGAGTTACAAGGGGATCTGGCCGACGCTCACCACTCAGGCGAAAGGCGAGGCGGATACTGGATAACTGGATACAGACAGTTACTGGTACCATCGGAATTTTAACTCTTCGCTTGCTGCTGCTGATGGGGACGGAGCGCTTATGGGAGTGTCCCCAGTGCTGGGATGTCGATTCTTAATTCAACGTTAAACTTTCTTGATATTTATGGACCTGTCAAACAAAGTTTTTTTTTAATGGAGGGGGTGGAGGTGAGTGATGGAGGGTTACCTGCGGGCAAGTGCTCGTCTGTGTGCATTGCATGAGGAGGTGGTAGTAGAAGGAGTAGTAGAAGAAGAAGTCCTTAACCTTCCCATAAACGGTTCCTAATATATACAGTTTTACCACATGTGCACAGTTATTACATTATTAATATCTTTATAATCACACACACACACACACACAGAGAGAAAGAGGGAGAGAGAGAGAGAGAATTAATCACCAGCCTATACACTCAGACGGAGAGACAAGGATATTGATTGATTGATTGATTGATTGACTGTAATAAAAGCTTCCCAGCTGCACGAGCCTGGTGTATATGTTAGCATACTCTGTGTGTTGCTATGGTAGAGTGCCTTGTTGACAAGAAACAAGTAAGGAAATAGAGAGCTTCCCGAAACAACAGACGTCACCAAAGAGTTACTGTTATTAACTGTATACAGCGCTTCTTTCTAACAGTACACAGTACCAGCACTTTTTTTAAGTTAATTCCATCACAGAATAATTTGTTGTGTGTATGGGCATATTGGGTATTCATTTCTTATTAGAAATGGCTCGTTAATTATTTGTTTGGCAGACACTAGGGAAATCGTGTGTGTTTTACTTTCCGGCATATTGGGAGGGCTGGGTGGGGGTCAGGGGGTGGGGGGGGGGGGCTAGCTGTATACAATTATCACAGAAAGAGGGAACACTAACCATAGAAGTAGGGCTACAGTTTGTCTGTCTGGGCCGCCGCATTAATGAGTGAGATTGCCCATGGAGAAGAGACAAGTTTCTTGTATTGGCCATGTAAACAGCTGAACAAAGGAAAAAGATTCACGTGTTTCTGGTCCGTAGCACTGAAGTTGTTTCTCATCCTCTTCCTACTTCGCCACCACCATCATCATCATCAGCAGCAGCAGCAGCAGCATTCTCGTCTTTCTCTCCCTTTTCTTTTTCCTGAATGTTAGATGGGCCTGGATGCCCCATTTATAAACTTTTGAAAATAAAGTTTAATTATCTTTTCCTCCTACTCACCATCATCATTTCCATCTTTCTTCTTCTTCTTCTTCTTCTTCTTCTTCAACTTCTTCTTCTTCTTCTTCTTCTTCTTCTTCTTCTTCTTCTTCTTCTTCTTCTTCTTCTTCTTCTTCTTCTTCTTCTTCTTCTTCTTTTTCGGTTTCTTCTTCTTCTTCTTCTTCTTCTTCTTCTTCTTCTTCTTCTTTTTCTACTTCTTTTTTATATATATATATATATATATATATATATATATATATATATATATATATATATATATATAAAATAATCTCTTTTTTTGTTTGATCAGGTAAATTGTTGTGCAAAAATGTCTTAATTATATTTTCAGTTGTTGTGTTTTTCCCAGTGTTCCTCAGCTTTCATCAAGTCTTGATTCACTAATGTGTGTTTAATGTTAGTCTATGTCCTTCTCTCCCGTACAGGCACCTGGTAAGGTATGTTACAAGCTTATCAATAATCGTAGTCCAGTCATTCTTTAGTTCATTACGGTACTGATTTCGGGTTATAAAATATATTATTTTATCCTAAATATGTTAAATGTTGATTTAAGAATCTATACCAGAACACACAAGTTCTCTGTCCCCATCTTCAGCAGCAAGCCAAGAGTTTTGATTCCGATGGCACCAATAACTGATTGTATATGCGTCTCGCCCTTCCCCTGAGTGTTGAGCGTCGGCCAGATCCCCTGGTAATTCCCAGCAGCGCCATTCTCTTCAGACCATAATGATCTATCTGTGCCTCCGCAATCTCCAATGGCCCCCAAAGGACCCTCAGAATATCTAGCCTTTGTGTACATCTATATTGTATCAATATATTAGTTATTTATAAACGTTGTTTATTCATCATGGTCGCGATATTTGTGTTTTAGTTCTGGGGCGAATTGCCAAGACAGCCTGCTGTCATTTCAACTATTTTCCTCGGTGCAGGTTTTAAAACATTGATTTGAATCAAACGCATTCATTCGACGAAATATTGTCTGACCTATTGTTATGCTCTAGTGTTTCATCAATTGTTAATGGGTCTTTTGGGGTTTATCATCATCATCATCATCATAACCATCATCACAATCATCATCGCAGTCATCATCATCATCATCTTTACAATAATCATCATCATCACCATCATCACAATCATTATCATCATCACAATCATTATCATTATTATCATCATCACAATCATCATTGTCGCAATCATCATCATCATCATTATCATCATCACAATCATTATCATTATTATCATCATCACAATCATCATTGTCGCAATCATCATCATCATCATTATCATCATCACAATCATTATCATTATTATCATCATCACAATCATCATTGTCGCAATCATCATCATCATCATTATCATCATCACAATCATTATCATTATTATCATCATCACAATCATCATTATCGCAATCATCATCATCATCATTATCATCATCATCGTCTTTATTATCCGGTCAGCTGTTTACCCGTCAAATAGGGCTGGCAAGTTAGTCCTCCATTACATGATAGCCTATGCAATCATTATACTTCCATGGATTGAATCCGGACCAGCAGTCTGTTTCCCATTTCAGTACCTGTCTGGTGAGTCTGCTTGTTTCTTCTCAGGGAGTACCCAGTAAAACGCCATCTTCTGGTTTGAGGTTTGAGGTTTTTGAACAACGGTTCAACATCATGGCACACGGGTAGTAACCGTTCTTCTCCTAACTCAAGTCTGAGTCCGAAGAAGTTCAGCACAGTGCACAGGCTCTGTAGCACCGGCGAGGATCCTGAAATACTTTGGGTAGATTTTTTAACTCTAAATTTTGTCCTGACAGCGCCGTTAGGCTACTCTTTTTTTTTTTTTTTTATAACTGCCAAAGAATTTTTGTACGAGCGCAGTAATGCACACGGGCGTCTGATATCACTACGCAGAGACCAGAGGGAATTACAAAAGTCCAAGTCCACGTGAAAAAATCCCAGCCCTTACGGGGGATTGAATCCGGAACCTCAAGCACTCGAGGCGAATACCATGGCTCGAAACCACGTAGCCCCCCTAAAAACGCCACCGTCTTTGTCTTATAACTAACTGTTAATACAAGTGATTGTGAAGACATTTCTGGTTTTCGCCTTTCTTGATTGAATCCAAAAAAATAGTCATCAATTTCCTTATTCATTTGTTTACGAGTGCATTTAATTATCCTTCCGCAACTGTCCTGATATAGAAACTAGATGTCAGAATGCAAGTGCACTCATATACCAATTGTCACCATTATTAAGACATCCAAGCATAACTATGAGTGCAAAGAGACAGATTATTAATAGCATATTAATTCCAACATTTAGCTACCAGTGCCAAACATGGACACTATCTAAAGCCCATATACGCAAAATCACCACCTGTGAGATGAGGTGCCTGAGAAAAGCAGCCAACCTCACCATAGGAGATCGAGTGAATAATGAAACTATCAGGCAAATTGTGGGAACGACACCTCATCGAGAAACAGCAGATCAAGTGGTTTGGCCATCTCGTTAGAATGCAGCAAGATGAAATACCATCACAACAACTAAATCTCAGAAGATCAGCTACAAGAGCAAGAGGACGGCGGTGGAAAAAAATGGATCGACAACATTAAAGACACTACGCCTTCACGGCATGACAATAACCAGTGGCAGCCAACGTGCACTGGATCGCAAATTATTCCTCCACACGACGCTTAACGGCAGAAGTGTTTTATGATGATGATGATGACTATTGCGGTTTCATGACTTTCATTGGCATAAGGTAGAATTTATGTAACATTTTAACTGAAAACACGTAACTTGGTTTTAAAGTATGGAAGTTATAGAGTTTCATATTTAGGTTCGGCTTTCATAAGCATGTATTTATCACCTAAAGTTAAAACTCTTGAATTGTTTTAGTGTTTCTGTACATTTAACTATAGATTCTTCTGACCTTAGGTTTGTCAGTCTTTCCTGGCATAGAACTGCAGGTAACGGGTGGCTGTGGTAGCCGGTACGGGGGAGCAAGTGATAACTTCTTTGTAGGTTGAACCTGTGATTAACCTTCTTCGTCTGCCGGGCAGATTGAGATTTTTAATCATAGGCTGGTATAGTGAATTTAGGTAGCAGCTTTGGAGGACAAATTGATCGATTCGTAGGCATGTCCTGGCACAGATGTTAGTGTACTTAATTAGGAAACCAGTGGGTTGTGTTCGTGTCCCAGCAGTAATATAAAAACTGGTTTCCAAAGCAGCAGGACTCCAGTCTTTTTAGCGCTCAAAACAGTACGGATTCCAAAGCAGTCGTGTCATTTTCGTAAAGTTTACTGGAAAATTTCTAGGAGTGTACAACGGCAATATAGTGAAATGGTGACCCCCATCTCTTATTACCGTTGTTTAGTACAGCGTTTCTTAAACCTTTTACGCCGCGGCACCCTTGTCGGACAAAACCTTTTTTTTTTTCACTTACACCTATTCTTAAAGCGGTTTGAATACTAAGGCGAAAAAAAAAAAAAAAAAAAAAACTGCAAATTTATTTTCAATTAGGCGATGAGTAAAAATGTTTGGGGGAATTTTTCATTACTTCCTTTATGTTTATGGAAAGTTTAGTTACATGTACCCTCATTTATAAATCTTTATAAGACGAAATAAGGGGGTCATGCGATAGAAGACGCGGAGGCAACAACAATCTGATAGGGAACTGTAAGATAAAACATGATGAGATAAAGGTAATAATGTAGCAAAGGGTCATATTGACGGTAATGAAATAGGACACAATGAGATAAGAGACGATAAGATAACGGTAGCGAGATAGGTAATGATAAGTAGCCGGTAATGGGTATGCGGTAATGAGATATGAGATAATGAGATAAATGTAATGAGAGAGATACGGTTAATGTAGTAAGAGATGATGACATGGGAGGTAATTAGATAGAAGATGACAAGATAAGGGTAATGAGATAGGAGATGATGAGATAGGAGGTAAAGAGATTGGAGATGGTGATATATGAGAAGTTGTCACAGGAAGTAATGAGACTGGTCTAGGAACAATAGCTCTTTCTAGTGAAAACAAGTCAGTTTCGATTTCAGATAGGACGTTAGAAAAATGCACTGGCGCCTACACCATGCTGAGCTGCGAGCTGGCGTATATTCATGAGCTCTTAGATGTAACCATGAGATATCGTGAGAACTTCACGAACCGTTCTCTCTAGGGTTTCATTATATGTTTTGCCGGAATCATTGCCGCAGAAGCACCGAGGCATTTCTTTTATCTTCTCTGCATCCAAACTCCCCAACCACAAATAAATAGCTAATTTTAAAAGACGTATTCATCGACATGTTTTTCAAAAATCGGTTCTCGAATAAAATTTGCACGTTGTAATCATCTGTCAACTAAGGCCGTGTAGCGTCTTGGGGAGAAGCAATTTTCCATCGGTTTGCGGGAGTTATTGATTGCCCAGTGTAATACCCGGTGTCTTGGAGAACTCTTGAATACTGGCAATCCTTCGCCGGTGCCACCCTTGCCCGTCACCAGGTCTGAGGATATTTTAAGGGAATTATAATCTCAACACAGACATTGAAATAACGAATCTGGACATTTTTGTGTGTTATTTCTGTAGACAGTCAAAATTTAGGAAGTAATGGATAAACATTGAAGGGACACAATATTACTATTTTCTTATGATAGCATTGATGTGTGCGTTAAAATATAACGGACACTTAGAGGAGAAGACAAGAATAGTAACCACGAAATATATTAAGCATGTCGTTAAGCCGAAGAAGAAGAAGAAGATTATGAAGAAGAAGAAAAAATAAGAAAGAAGAAGAAGAAGAAGAAAAGAAGAAGAAAAGAAGAAGAAAAAAGAAGAAAAAGAAGAAGAAGAAGAAGAAGAAGAAGAAGAAGAAGAAGAAGAAGAAGAAGAAGAAGAAGAAGAAGGCGGAGAAGAAGAGGGGTAGGAGGAGGATGGGAGGAGATAAATCTTTGCCTGCAGGCTCCGCCTTCAACGGTTCAAATCCCCACGAAGGCCTATTATTAAAATTTATCTTGGCTTCTTGATCGACCCAGTTCAAAATGAATTCAAGGAAATTTCCAGGAAAAAAGACGACGGGCGTGGTTGAACCACAAGACCATAGGAAGTATATTATCCTATTAATTTTTTCGTAGAGCGTCGCAGAGAGAGATTATGTGTAGTTACTCGTATGTTGCTAGTTGCGTAGGTTCTGTTACCGTCATATCACGTTTCTGTAGTTCCTATTTGTTGAACCCCTCCACCCATCTCATCTCTTTGTCACCCTGTTGTTTTGTAGCCTGCTGTTCATATGTAGTACGCTCTAAAGCTGTCTGATTTTGTTCCATTCTGACAAGGTGAACAATCCATTTCGGTCATCTGGTTTACTCTACTGGTGTCTTTTTGATGTATTAAAAGATTCGTTTTCCCCAATACACCTTTGAACGTGGTTTTTCCACCAGAGTGAAACTAAATATACATGAATACAAATTCTGAGTATTGGTGTCTCGCACACATAGCTACCGCCATAGTCGTGGTGCGTTTGAGTCCCCAGTGATGAGGATTTCAATCAAACGATTTGACCTTCCTATCCTGGGAAGTAAAGGCGGTTGGCGATCTGTTGACCTCATCACCCACAGAGTGACGATTGGTCTTTAAAATATAGGTCTAGCACTCTATGCCTAATGTGCTCTAAGGCGTAGAAAAAGGTTCTTTACTTTACTGGGCTTCTTGGGGGATTAGGCAAAAATTAGGCATCACCAAAGATTAAGAAGTGGGGCGATGTTAACCCTGTCAAAAATCGCGGGTTGATTGGTGTATAAATATAAGTAGCTATAACACGTTATGCAACATTTATCGAGCTAAAGAGAATTATAACTTTATGTTATCAGTGCCCTACTCTTTCTTAGCGTTAACCTGCTGTAAACTCCATCGGAAACTTCTGGTTGTTCCTCCACTCCTAGACTTTGGTCTTAATGCCGAACCTGCATTTTGCAAGCCCATTCGTTTTATAGATGTGGCTTGTTTGTATGCAGTCTGTCGGTTCCTTGAATGTCAGATGCTCTTCGACTTCGAAAGAAACTGCTACGACATGCTTGTTAGGGAGCAGTTGAAATACATTCTTTGTTCTCGCCGGAACCCACACGGGGAAGTGTCATACTTTGTCTACGAGCGTGATCAGTCGTTTTGTTCTTGTTGATTACAGAGGATGAGATCGGAGCAACTATAGATCTGTCTGGAGTGACGTGATGATAGTCCTCACTAATCATTAATACTTTGTTTCCCGTCAACAACATCCCCTCAGAGAAGATTAAATACTCTAGAAAGGATGCTGAGGTTTTCCTGAAGAGGCAGATTGCAAAGTGGTGTCATGAGAAATATAATAGTTGTAACAAACATTTTGCGAAAAACAATCATTTAGAGAGGTTACCTAGGGACTTAGAATATAAGGAGAGTCAAAGAAAAATAAAGGGTAATGGAAGGAGAGGGGGCGGTGAGGTGGCAAGGGAAGAGACAAGCGAAATGTTTCGCCATGTTGAAAGACTTATGAAAAAAAAAAAAAAAACAATCAAATCTTTCTCTTTCTCACTGCGGCATATCAGGAAATGAATTGGTGGACAGACTTGGAAAACAAAATTTAACAAAGGAGAAACACGGAAAATTGTTGTATGTTGCTTTCTGCTGAGTCTGCTGATAGGGTCTAGTGGATTTTTACTGTTGGTTTGTTCCCTCTACAATTTCTTGTATTTTCCCGTGATAAGTATTTTAATTTCTGTAATGTCAATATTGACAGGTTCGACTTCATGGCATCGACTTTTATTCCATATGGTCTCGACTTTTATTCCATATGGTCTCAGCAAAACGGCTTGCCGCCTGCAGAGGACATCGCACAAAGTACGAACCCCGTATCTCCGGTGACGATCCTCAGTAAAACAAATTCACTCGTAAACTTGACCACGCTGCTGTGAAATGAACCCATGACCTACATAGCGTGAGGCAAACGGCTTGACCACTTCGCCAGGGAGACCACCACCTTACCAACAGCACAAAACACACATTTAAAGTGAGAGGTATTTCAACAAACAAACAAAAGTGATAAACACTTCGACAGTTCACAGCACGGCCAGCTCCAGATTTATACTGGAGCTGGCCGTGGTTCACAGGTACTCAAAGTTAGTAAGGTAATGAAGAGCCCTTTTCACGGCTATCAGTGCAACATGTTTGGTAGAGAGGTAGTGGTCTCCCCCCCCCCCCCCCCCCACCTTGTTTTTCCCCGTGAGGCCTTCGAGCCCAGACAGGGGCCTTGTTCGTGATCAGATGTGGATAATGAGACCCACCCAACCATTAAAAAGTTGAATAGGCTCACTGTAAGCAGAAACAGGTCGTGCTGCTCTGTTGATCATCCATGTGCTGCGCAGCCAGCATGACCTGCCTACTGTCTGTTGGGACCATTGATGGAGTGTCTTGTTTCTTATGTGTGAATCAGAAAGTGAATGATCATTTTCCATGCCTTACGAAGCATTGGGTTGTTTGTTTTAGTATCCAGAAGCCATGAGTTTCTTTGTTAACCCTTAGGCTCGGTATTATGGATATCGCAACCTTTCGGCCTTGATTCCATTGTAAATACCGTAAATCTGGGAGAAAATGTAGCTTTCCTGCCTACCCCCGGGATTGAACCCGGACCACAAGGAGTTCGTCACCCGGTCTCCGCGCAATCCGGTTTAACCAACTACGCTAGAGAGCCGGGAAAGTATTGGGTATGTAGTGTTGGTGTTGTGTCAGTATATATTTACAGGCTATTGTTCACTGTTGAGATCATCTCAACGCACATCGGACATGACCATAAATAAGTTCTCTGATCTCCTCCTGATTGTGTCTCCAGGTGTTTTTGGGCTAACAACTCCCATTCTGTTCTGGTTGATGCAACGACGGGTGGCTCCCGGGTGGTTTTCCTGTCTCGCCGCCTTAACTGGTACACCCAGGGTATGCAGTCCATTCAGTGAAAAAATTATTTTCCAAAAAACTGAAAGCCTCACAGCGTTTAGTCTCTCGTATGGCATTGATGATGTCTTTCCTGTTTATACAGGGCCCAATCCTGATTGTCGTACTACCAGCCAGAGCGTCTGCTCTCTCATTGCCTTTTACACCAGTATTTCCTGGGACATAAACGAAGGTGATTTTGCTAAACGCTGCGTGTTGTATCAGATGGAGACACTGTTTTCCGTATGTACCCGCCTTAACCTTCTATATGTAGCATGCTCATTGATTCGCTGAGCAAACATGCATTAGTGGACTCCTGAGTTTTCAGCAGTTCTAGGGCCTTTGTCACAGCCATGACCTCCATTGTCATGCTGCTGATGGTAGCTGCTGATGGTAGCTGCTGATGGTAGCTGCTGATGGTAGCTGCTGATGGTAGCTGCTGATGGTAGCTGCTGATGGTAGCTGCTGATGGTAGCTGCTGATGGTAGCTGCTGATGGTAGCTGCTGATGGTAGCTGCTGATGGTAGCTGCTGATGGTAGCTGCTGATGGTAGCTGCTGATGGTAGCTGCTGATGGTAGCTGCTGATGGTAGCTGCTGATGGTAGCTGCTGATGGTAGTAGCAAAAGCTCCATTATCTGCATTCCCTGTGGTTCTTGGCGTGAAAGTCCATGCTTGTAACAACCAGTCAGCAACTAATGCGTAATTTTTAGTTTAAAACAGTGAAGAACCGTTCGCGCGTTTAGAATACATTCTTCTTCATCTTCTCATAATCCATGCCGTGTGGCGTTTTTAGTCATGTCCATCCCCAACCGTCTGTCTCGTGTACTGTCAGACTGTTCTTATACATGCTCTTCAATGCCGTAATGTAAGACTGACCAGTATCTTCTGTCTCTATCTTCTTCTGCCTCTTTTCTCTCCAACTTTTCGTGCATACGTTGCTAGAACCATTTTTTTTTTTCTCAAAGATTGGCATGCTACCGATGATGTTGTCAACAACGTACTAACAACCTTTTTTACCTCCCAGGACATACTGCTCAGTTAAAGCTATGCCGACCTGGCAACTGAAGAAAAAAAATCCCCGAATTCGAGCCTAAATCATTTGAATCGGCAGGCAAGGATGTGGGCAATACCATGCAAGATGCATGTCACCAAGACGATCACAACAACCAGGATTCAGTATACTTGACAAGATGGGTGGACATGAGAGTGCAGCTTGGAGCAGCCAAGCATGAACATGTGTAGAACTGTTGAAGTGGGGATCAGAGCAACTATGGTTCTGCCCTGAGTGCTATGATGATAGTCCTCACGCATCACATCTTTTCCTATGTCTGATCTGGACCAGATCAAGGCGACCACGACTCTTCACTCCGCTGTCGTCTGACATTTTAAAAGAATCTAATGATGATCATATTATTACTTCTTGCCACATTTACAAGTTACACATTATTTCTCTTTTATTCTTTGACTCTCTTTCCTTGTGTTTTCCAGCATAAGGCTAATTTTTTTTGTTTCATTCTTATTCTCTTCTCCATGTATTTTTATAGGCTTTCAATGAGTATTCTTTTTACAATGTTAAAATGAACACACACAGAAACTTTTTATCGCCAACAAACTTATTGGATATGTTATATAGTTAGTTAATCGGCAGATTGTCCTCATTCCAAGTCGGGAGAGTCCATAAGGGTTGGGATCCCATCTTGAGTATATCCGTCAGCGTGTGGCGACTGATAACTCCGGTTATGTGTTGGTTTACTATTCCTCTTGGCTACCTGTATAATGTTAATGTCTGGCGACACCTCTTGTGACCTGAAGCTGTTGTCGTCTTTTGATGTTGCCGACTCACCGTCTTCTCCCCAGTAATCTGCTCGTCTTACCCACTTGAGTGTAGTGAGAATTCCGACCCGTTCCATTCCTTGTGCTTGTCCCATACCTACCGTGGCCCAGGCAGCAAGCGGAAACAGTAAACAAGCCGTATTAGATATACGATGCTATACCCATACTCCGCGTGTGGGATCTGGGACCCGTTATGGGAATTCCGACCCGTTCCATTTCTTGTTCTTGTCCCATACCTACCGTGGCCCAGGCAGCAAGCGGAAACAGTAAACAAGCCGTATTAGATATACGATGCTATACCCATACTCCGCGTGTGGGATCTGGGGTCACGTTATGGGGAAAACCAAAAAGACACCCACTGCCTCCCTAACAATGGTGAAACTATGGGGGTGACTGCAGTCAAGCTAATACAATGAATTCCAGAGAAATTTGACTAAAAAGCTCAACAAAATGGGAAAGAGGAAAACGTTCACAAAACAACACAACGTAACGTTTCGGCCGGGCAGCCTTTTTCAAACATAAGTGACAAGCGTATCGTAGCGGTCTAAAAATTGGGAGCTTCCTTCGAACTCGGATCTGCCCAAACGACAAGGTACATCCAACTGCACACAAATAAACCAATAAAATGGATGTACACTTAAAATGAGGCCCTGAAACTTCTTCTCCTTCTTCGCGTTCACCAGCTGTGAACTCTGGCCGAAAGTTCTGGTTGTTCATCCACTTTTGGACTGCAGTCCTGTTCCAGAACCTGAGGGTTGCGTGTGCATCCGTTGTACAGATCTACCATTAAATTTTTCTACAGTAGCTGGATGACGGTCGGGTATCACCCGTAGAACATGATGCTCCCTACCGGACGAGGTGATTCCACCGGAACCCCCATTCACGTCGTTCTCTGATTACGTATTATTTTGAGGCATGATTTTCTTGTTATAGTACTGCGGTGGTTTCCTCTTGCCTTCCGCCGGTTTGTATATGGTTTGACTCCAATAGCCTTTGTCTAAAGAGACTTACCCTGCAAGGCAGCAGGTGGGGGGGGGGGGGGATTTTATTGCGCCTCTTACCCGCCGATGGCCATGTCGTAGAGTTTTGAGGTATTTTATAGAGTTAGCTGTCCCACCAACTAACTCGCCTCCTCTCAATGACCATCACCTGTTTTGGTCCACGGCCACTTATCCAATATATTCGTGGCTAACCTCTATATCTAGAGGCCTTTTCCACCATCCGCAACCTGGTGGACGCGTCTAGTAGTAGGACAGGCTCCTACCCCAGGAAGAGATAGATACCCATACTATTCTATGTGATTCAGAAAAAAGGGGAGGGGCGTGTATGATCCTGTCGAATTAATTATCCAGAAAATGTCCTGATATTAGATCTGAGAGTTAAGGTAACGTTTTTAGTACATATTCCGTGAAACTGGAATTAGAACACATGACAACGGGGTCAGTGTGAAGATGTGCTAGCGACTGTATTGGCGTTCTTCTCTTTTAATGATTTCTCAGCAAGTTGAAGGGCTGAATGTTAGACTGGGCTGCCAGGCCAGTTCATTGTTCTTTCAGTCCCAGTAGAGTTTCCAAGAAGATATGTAAACGGAATACTAACTGCAATAGAACAAAATCAGTACATTGGTTTCAAAGTGGCAACACAAGTGGTAAAGAACTGTTTTCCACGCGTTCAGGTGTATTGGGCATATAGGACTAAACCCATATTTTATAGACCAATCGGCACTTGGAGTGTGATGTATGCAACAGCACGCCGGCCGCCTGTACTTTCCATTACTTTATCTTGTACCCATTTAAGACTAGGTCGACCTGGGAGCCAATTTCTTTTTTTTGAAAAAATTTCGCTCCGTCAGGACCTGAGCCCACAATCTTCGGATCCGCAGGCGAGTGTCTTGCCGCTACACCGTTACACCGCTACACCGTTATACCGCTACACCGTTACACCGCTACACCATTACACCGTTACACCGCTACACCGTTACACCATTACACCGTTACACCGCTACACCATTACACCGTTATACCGCTACACTGCTACACCGTTACACCGCTACACCGTTACACCGCTACACCGTTACACCGCTACACCGTTACACCGTTACGCCGCTACAGCGTTACACATGGTATGTGATAGTGGTAAATATTTTGTGTACGCTTGGTTTGTTCTTTCAAACTGTGTCCTTATTATTTGTAACGTCTTCTGGTATGAGCAATTATGTGATAGTATGCTGGCTTAAACAGAAAAGTTACTTTAATATCTTGCTGCTTCCAAGGTAAAACTGTGCAGTAATTGTTTGCTGCTTCAAATATTATTTTGATTCTGATGGCTAGATGTCGCAAGCAATAGAGAAACCGCAGATAAACGTTGGAGAGAGAGAGAGAGAGAGAGAGAGAGAGAGAGAGAGAGAGAGAGAGAGAGAGAGAGAGAGAGAGAGAGGCAGGCCATAGGAAGGCCCTGATTACATCCACAGTATCGAACAGATAACACATTGTAGAAGTCATTCCTGTGTGTCGTAAAAACAGCACAACATAATGATTATTATAACAACTCGCATGGATCATGTCAGAATAAACAAAGAATTGTAATGCATGTAATCATTTCGTTTCGAAGCACATCTGACAATAAATAAACTGACAATTGATAACCACAGGAATGATTGAAGACTACCGGTGCATGATGCACACCTAACCCGTGGAATAAGTAAAACGAAACACTTTGTAAAAAAAATCCGTTGAGCGCATTATTCTCTATAATTATTCTAAGGGGGAAATGCAATTTGCATTGAGATAGTGTTCAAACACCTTACCAGTGTATGTGTATTAGTTTGTGGTGTCTTTCACTTCTTGTGGTAAATGTTTCTATAACTATGCTGACAATTCTTTAAGACTGTTATTGAAACATGTAAATTCATTAGGCGTCTGCTATGTCTTTTGATTTTGGAATCGAAATTGTCAGTGGTGTGACAATACGCTCGGTGACTCCAGAATGTCTTTCCTCAACCTACTTTTATTTCTTTGTATTTTGAAAGTATACAGGAAAATAGGGATTTGGATACATCATTAATCTAAGTAAGACGACCACAGCAAACATTTAATTCTCCTGGACCGTTGGTCATATCAAACACTAAAACTTTTTCCCAGATGTTAAGTGTTAAGGTACAGAGATAAGACTGACCAAGCAGACTTACTGACTGGAGATTTGCACACCATTTGTTGGTGTCAGATATTTATCTCCTAGCCAGACCTTCAGGAGCAGATAACAAGGGCTAATTGCCATTATCTCCCCCTGAGGTTACCTAAACTGGAGTGCCGGTCAGATCGTCAATATTGACACAGTGAGCTGAAAGTGTTGGCAGAAGAATTGACAAAGTCTGATTTTATTGTGATGACAGGTGAAGTAGACTGGAGGTGTGACTTGGCCTATTAGCTTTGACCAGCTTAATTGAACCTGTAGAATGTGACCGTGGGAATTTAAACAAGTGTTGTACAGCCCTGACTGACAGCGAATAAACTTACCCACAGGGAGGAGCTGTGATATCCTTGAATGAGAATGATTTTAGGCGTAATGCAGGAGGAGCTTAATAAAAGTTATAAAGGGGTGAACTCTTGGTCTGGTAAAGGAGATCCTGTCCAGCACATGCCATCTGTTGGGCTTAACCTAAGCTTGAGACAGAACTTTTGGCATCGTGGTTTCATTTTCCAGTTCCCACATTGGGCAGGGACTAGTAGGCATCCATTATTTGCCGACCGTCGAGTGTAACGACCTGCAGAAAGCAGTGAGGACGACAAACTGGAAAAGATAGACAGGGTCTCAAGCCGAGAACTGTCCAAAGGTTGTTACTTTCCAATACCTTTATGATTTCATCATTCACATCATTTCAACTCTACTAGCCTAAACAAGTTCATTTTATTTTAGTCAGATTTATTAAATAAATCTTTTTCATGTTGTTACAAAATAGTTGAGTAAATTGTGTACTTAGGTTCAAGTGTCTTTGTGCATATTAGTTTACTTCAGCTAACAAATATTTAAATCACTTGATGGGGGCTTTTAAATAATGCCAGGAGAGGAGAATAGTCGTAGGGGTTAACTGTGTATCGAGATAATATCACAGTGGGTGTATCCTGATATCTATCTATCCCTTCTCCTACTCCTGTGGATACAAGTACAGCAACTTTCATTTCATGGAACGAGCCACTCGCTGTTTTCTTGGCTATCCAGGACTGTCTAGGATCAACATAGCTTAGATAATAGTCCAGTTTCTCACGTGGGTGGGCATTGTTAAGGTTCAAACCCACACCCTCACTATATCAGTGTATTTACCCACGTTGGCGCGCTACAATTTCGGACGAGCACCCAGTGTGACGTGACGGGTGGTTAAAATGTTTCATGATGTTGAGTAGGGATGTTCCTCTCAACACATTCTCTCCACCAGATTAACCGAACTAAAATCTGAGCTATGTTGCTCTCAGACAAAGTCCTGGATATCCAAGAAAACAACCATATTGGCTCGTTAAGTATATTAACATTAGCTGAACTTGGTACCCACAAGAGAAAGCAAGGAATTTTAGATGTCTATCATTATACTAAATGAATTATTAGACAGGGCAAATGATTCCTCCGTCATCTACCTTCTCCTGGTGCTATTATGAATAATTAAAGAATTATCATATTAATTGAGCACCCACCAAATGTTATTCTATCCTAACAGTTTAATTAAACATGTAAGAACAGACATTTGGAATTACAAAAACTGATGCAGGATAAAACTTGACATACAGCTTTATTTACTAAAATGAACTTCCCAGTTTGTTGATTTACCCAAACAGTGACTGGCTACAGTTATAGTAATTATAGTGGTACGCTTCAGCGAGAAAACAGCTCCGGGGTTTAGAGTGGTATGATGATGGTGGTAGGTTAAGTCAAAATTTGTTAACTTAGCTTATAAGCCTCTGACAGCCGCGAGGAACTGTCAAGCTTGTCCAACTCTTCCTTGCCTGTTTTCTGCCTGTTTCAGCTTATTCTCCACTTCATCCCCACCTCGTTCTCCACCTGGTTCTCCACCTCGTCCCCAGCTGGCCGAGTCTAACACAATGTAGTCTCTTTCATGGACTGATCGTCACATGGGCGCTGGAAACTTTCCATCAATCGCCAAAACAGAACCCGACCGTAAAATACTTTTACGTCGACCTGTGTTTGTTTGCCGGCAGGCTGCGATTAATGACGGGAATTCCCAAGCTCGAAGTATAAGTATCAATCTATTGTCCAAATTAAACTCCTCCCTTTCCTCGGTTCTACCCAACCCTCAAGACGATTACTTAAGCCCCGCCTCCTGAGTACTTCTCAGATCAAATTAGCTAACAAGTGGCCTGTCAGTCAATTCTGGACTGACGTCCCTAGAGCGAACATTCTTAAGTGACCCAATCTAGTTTACACCGAATCTAACTAGCCGGTGTGAAAACGGTCTGTGAAGCCATTGTGTTTCCTCCGTGACCCAGATCAAACATTCCTAATTGCCAAACACCTGTTCTGCCAAGAATTACACTGACTTGCGAAACTCCAACCTCTGGCTCCACAATGTCTAGCGTCCACTCAATTTCTACAGTCTGGTCAGGAGATAACATTCTGACACTGGCGTGTGAAAGGAAATTCTCTAGCCCCGGTGTAATTGCGTAACATTACCCAAGACTCAGTCGCTTTGTCTGGACTAAGGACTGGAAACATTGAAATCAATTTGGTTTAAATTAATATTAGGGTAAAGGGCAGAGTAAATATAATCCTGTCTCTCTTTAGAACCAGAAGAACTTATTACAAGTACTAACTTCTGGAACCACTGAGATCGTCTCGTGACAAGTGGCCAAAACGTTTTTTAATATCTAAGAGAAGTCATGGGTGTATTTGCGAACTGCACTGTTCCGTTCACTGGTGAAATTCCTTATAAATACAATGAGGTAGTCGCTTGAGTTGCAAAGATTGTAATTTGTCCAAGCCTCTGTTTATACGGCTAGCCACTCTGCAGAGAGAGACCGAGACATATGGGATACGAAGTACATTGACACTGATCATGTTACTTTTCGTCATCATCATCATTGTCCTGTTGTGTCCCTTTATGTCATACATAGCTCGTAGTCTATTCCTTCATTCCGTTTCATCCTGTGCCATCCGTTTAATTGAACGGAGGACGGAGCACGCATGGGAATGCCCCGTGTGTTGTGATGTCAATTCTTTACTCAACCCAACTCAACTCAATCCCTTTGATATCATGGATAGAATCCAGTCAAATACCTTTGTCTTCTCCCATCAACGTCCATTTCAAGGCTTCTTTTAGACGCCCTCGTTTCCTCAATCTCTTAATTTCCCATTTCAGTACCTCTTTAGCGATCTCATGGTTTCGTCGCAGGATCTGACCAATACAGCGCCATCTTTATATACTGGAAACTGTTAATGTCGATGGTAACCCATGTACGTCTCTTATTTGTTTTTGAAAGCATTTACTTTGCTTTGCAGACAGAGTTAAATGTAGTTTTTATGTCGTTCGAAAGTAGCCTATCTAATATTACGTTATATTGCGTTTCTGTAGTGTCTCATTTACTCCTTCCATCCATATCTTTCTGGGTCGACCTCTTGACTTGTAGCCTGCCGTTCTCATATTGTATGCTCTAGATACTGGTTGACTGTGTTCTGTTCTGACGAGATGACCAAACCATTTGATGTTTTGTGTGTTCTAGGAAATCATTTACCAGTGCTGTGCCCACCATTATTTTGGGTTCTAAGTTGGTGACTGTCTCTTCGCGACCCACCCTCCACCTCCGAATTTCTGATCCATCTCGTCTCACATGGTGTAATTGAGCGTTGACAGTTTTCTAGAACTTTCCGTGTCTAGCCTTGGTAGCACAAAGTTGGTAGTAATATCTGATGCTTCAAAAGTGGCGCTGTGTGGTAATTTATGTTGTTGGCCTTCTGTTCACTGTTTTC
This sequence comes from Candidula unifasciata, assembly GCA_905116865.2. Classification (NCBI taxonomy): domain Eukaryota; kingdom Metazoa; phylum Mollusca; class Gastropoda; order Stylommatophora; family Geomitridae; genus Candidula; species Candidula unifasciata. Next base: position 284,078 of record CAJHNH020003979.1, read on the forward strand.
TATTTCTCTGACTATTCCTCCATCATTTGTTAATACACTGCCTAGGTACTTAAACCATTTAGCCTGTTTAAATGGTGTTGAAAAAGGGGGGGGGGGCGTGCTTAAGGGACATGGCCCCTAGAATTGGCGTCTCTGCTTAGAGACAGCTAGGTGGGCTTTATTGAGAGCAAATGATATTTTGCTAACTGTGTGAGTGTAAAATGAACATCTTTAGGCTCCACAGTATTCAGGAGTAGCAAATATTTATAATCACCATCACGTGCCGTGCCGTTAAGCGCAAGCTGTAATGTTTCGCAATCTCGCACGATCACCAGAATTGTGCTGAAAGGTCTCGATGTATGGTGTCCGCCTCGAGTGCTATAGGTCCTGGGTTCAATTCCCTGTGAAGGCTGGGGATTTTTTCCCGTGGACTTCTAGTAATTTCCCCTGGCCTCTAGGTAGTAAGATCGGACGCCCATATGTATTCTTGAGCACGTAAAAAAAAAATCACTTGGCATTCTGTAATCGAAAAAGACGCCTAACGGCGCTGTCCAGGCAAAATTTAGAGTTAAAAATCTTCCTAAAGTATTTCAGGATCCTCGGTGATGAAACGCAGTTCGTGCACTGGGCAAGATTTTTCAGACTCAGGCTTGAGTTAGAAGAAGAGTGGAGCACTTGTGGGTTACAACCGTGTACCACGATGTTGGTCGGTTTAATGAACATAAACCAGAATCACGGATCACTTCAATGGTTGTGTCCCGCCCCATCCATCTGGCCAGGTCATCGAGGTTTGTTTATGTTTGCCTTCCTCTTGCTCTCGTTCCACTCACAGAGCATGTTGAGAAAGTGAAAACAGGCATGCTTCGTGCAAAGTGGCAAGCATCACTTCAGAGGTCCCAGGTAGTAAGCATCCATTGGATATTTTCTCCAGGTGTGCCGGTGTGTTAGGAAATGAGCAGGCAGATAGACTGGCTGGCTTTGCACCACTTGGTGGTGAATTGATGTATGACAAGTTAGATATTGTAAGGGCCCTTTGCAAACGAGTGAACAGTGCAGAGCCGCAGACGTATCATAAAGGTCTAAGGAGAATGGCGCTGCGAGGAGTTACCAGGGGATCTGGCCGACGCTCAACACTCAGGGGAAGGATGAGACGGATGTACAATCAGATGGTTACTGGTATAATCGGAATTGGAACTCTTGGCTTCCTGCTGAAGATGGGGACTGATCACTTATGGGAGTGCCCTGAGTGCTATGAGGTCGATTCTTAATTCAGCATTCAATATTGCTCGTTTCTAACAGTATTGCCAGTTTTAAATATCCCCTTTTGAATCAATTACTTCTCATAATATGTCAAAAAATATTGACTATCTAGCGTAATTGTTCGGATAAGTTTGCGAATTTAATCTATTTCGATGCGGAATTCTTCGTTAGTTTTTCTATCCGTCCATGATATTATGTGCATTCTTCTCAAAAACCACATCTCTGCCTGTGTTACGACTTATCAATATTTTCTACTTTCGCCGTCAATCGCCATGGGGAAAAATTGTTAATGGTCGAGGGCTGTGTGGGTGCACTCGCTATTGTTATTTCGTGTGAATTGACACGAAGAGTTACGGCGGGTTCGTTATGTATGTAAAATGGGCGAGAATTGGTCATCGCGCCATGCATTGCGAGGCCGACAGCCAGGGAACCAGACCTCCTCCCGGACGACCCAGGGTTCGTTGGAAATTCAACATCGGGCAGTCCCTAACTGACAGAGGACTGGAATGGAACAAAGCCAGAAAGAAAACTGCTGACAGAGAAGTCAGGCTATCTCTACGGCAAATCTCTAACCCCTGGGTAGTCTTAGTCTTAGTAGAGGTTTCAACTTCAGTCGGGTCATCCCATACTTTCTTCATTTCTGTGCCAATGAAAATCAAATGAAATGCCCCTCACTGTCCTATCTGAAAAACTGGTTAACAAATAATTAGTCCCGGCACAATCCAGAAATATGCACATGCAGTAAATGAATACGGTATTTGCTAGAGGTGCCAAAGCCAACAGTCGTCACCAGAAATGCAGTTTGTAGCTGATGGAAGTAGTCGGTCACAATAAGTTGGCTATACACACATAAAATTATTACATACGGTATTTCACCGGCCCACGCGTAAACCGACTATAGGTCATACTGAATTAGCTCAGCGGCTGCAAAACTTTAGGAAAACTTCGATTAGTTAAGTAAAAATGGGCATGCATAATTTTTTTTTTTATTCAGCGATCCATCTTCTAAGTCTTTCTTTTCTTCTGACATAAGCTTATATGTAACACCTGTATTGATAACTGATATTCTAGCATTGTAACGATGTGCCCAAACCACTTGACTTTCTGTTTGTGTCACAAGTGGTTGTTCCCACAAAATGACGGATGGTATCTTTTTTAGCTTGGTCTCGGGTGGTTGAATTTGAAGCTTTCTTCAGCCATCCTACCTTACAAGTATTAGGTGTGTGTTTTTAATAATATGATATGACTTGTAAAATCTGATATTGCATCAAGTTACAGTCACCTCTGTTTGAGTTCTAGTTGAATGGTATAACTATGATCAGTGAATAACTTTAAGCATTAACAATGAGAAGGAGTAAAACAAAAAGGTGGGCCGTGGGGGGGGGGGGGGAGGTGAATTTAGAACTCATTATTAGAATTCCTATTATAGATACAGACACCCAACTGGCAAGAGTGGGGGAAAAGAAACCACGATGGCTTGGCTATATGGATTGGGGGCGGGGTGACACAAGAACTATGATCTGATCCGTGATTCTGGTGATCATGTAGATGGTGAAACATGACAGCCTACGCTTATCGGTACGGCACATGATGATCATGATGATTACTCCTAAACATTTCAAACTACAAGAAAAAAAGGCGCCCTCCTGCGGAAATATTGCCCACTCGTTAAACAAATACATCTCCACGGATCTGTAACAGCTGTGACTCAGATTTCATGTGCAAGGCTCCCCCACCCTCTTCAACTTCTGCTTGTTACATTAACCCACTGAGTTCTATATACTGCTTCAGTTTATTCCGTCTCAAAACAGTTGACGCTAAAAGTGTTTTTAACCCATTTGTTACTTCAACTTCCTGGATCACCCAGCATTGATTTTCGTAGCTTTCTTTAACTGAGATGTTATTAATTTCGGGTACCCACTGCCCGGGAGGGAATGAGTTAAGTATAACAGATGATATCAATCGGCTGTGGTTGATCAATGTAGACACAGTTTAGATGTAAGGCGTGCTGTTTGTGAGGTTGATTTCGTCAGGCTGTTGTCCTCAGACTGTGGCTTTTCTGTAATTGCATTAAAACTAGGTGAAATTGTTAAATGTGTGGTGTTATTTTGGAAACTATCACATTAAAACTAGGTGAAATTGTTAAATGTGTGGTGTTATTTTGGAACCTATCACATTAAAACTAGGTGAAATTGTTAAATGTGAGGTGTTATTTTGGAACTCATCGCATTAGGCTAGGTAAAATTGTTAAATGTGTGGTGTTATTTTGGAGCTTATCGCATTAAAACTAGGTGAAATCGTTAAATATGTGGTGTTATTTTCGAACTTATCACATTAAAACTAGGTGCAAACAGATCAGCAGTTGCACACGCAATTAATTTTGTTACATAAGGCACCAGACATTATGTGGCAAAAGGTCATTCGCCATTTTCTGAATCTGCAGTTCACAACACCACACTGGTCACAGACGAAAACAAACACAATAAAATCAGCAACTGGGGGATTTGAAATAAAGGAAGGCAATTAAAGTGAGCGTCTTAACTGGTATAACTGTGGCTTGGGTGAAAGGAATGCGCAATGTGACAGATTAATAGCGTGGGCAGAATCATATGATATCATAATCAGTAACAGCTGGTTTATACACCATACTTTACGATTATGGACTTAGAAAAGCAACCGAAATAATGTGCGCAATTAAATTGGCTACATATTGATTTCAAATTAGATTCAGAAGCGGTTTTTTCTTCCCCCCCCCCCCCCCCCCCCCCCCCCAATTTTTTTCCGTCATCAAATGCTTCAGTTAATCAGTTCTTCTTCTCAGAGTTAACCGGTTGTAAAGTCAGGCGGAAAACCCTGGTTGTTCATCCACTTCTGGACATTGGTCTTGTTTCAGAACCAGAGTTTTGCGAGCATACCTGTTTTACAGATCCAGCTTACAGGCATCCCGATAGCTAGTTCGTTGCCGGTCAGGCAGATCCACTCCGACTTGGAAGAAAACATCCATAATTAGTCGACAGCGGTCACATGTGTCTGAAAAGAAAGGTCGCGAGGAAGAAGCAAACCGGGCAGCTCATTTGCCGTGGGATGTACGGCGGGGGCGGGGAGGGGCGCAGAGTTGTTTTAAAACAGTATTTAGTGCATAATTATGTTGTTCTTTTTAAAATCCATAGTGTGGGGTTTGTGTCTCGCGTACTTTCAATCAGCTCTGATAAGATAATCAATCCTCTATGCCATGTCAGACTTTCCAGAATCTTCTGCCTCACTTCCCCTTCAACGTTCCTTCTGCTTCTTCTTCTCTTCCACCTTGTACCTCATCGAAGTATCGGGGGAAGATGTAATGTTCGTTAATAAGCTCTGTCAAGTGCACTATTAAGACTGATTTTCATTTCTGAAAGGCTGTTCTTAATGCCATCACTCCATATTTTCCGAGGTCCTCCACTCTCTCTATACCCGTTGTAAGGTTTTAGTGTGGCTCGTTGTGGCAGATAGTACCAGGGCATTCTTGTTAGGTGTCCAAACCACTTCATTTTTTGTTCTTTGATGACCTGTAAGACTGGCTTTATTCCTAGCATTCGTCTGATTTTGTGATTTCGTATTCTGTCTTTCCTTGAAACTCCTGCAGCTCTTCTAAGGCATTTCATCTCTGTTGTCACAAGTTTACTTTCATTGGAGGATGTGAGTGTCCACGTTTGGCATTGATAGCATAGTATTGGCCAAAAAATAGTTCTGATAAGATTCACTTTAGTACAGCGATATATCTGCTTCTGTGTCAACAGGGGAGATAGTTGCCCCATTACTTGATTAGCTTTGGCACATCTCGAGCTAATTTCTCTGTCCAGTTTTTCGTCGGATGTGAAAATTGCTCCCAAATACTTAAATTCCTTTGTTTGTCTTAAGGTGTTGTTTTTTAATTTTATTTCTAAATTCCCACCGTCACGAATTACTTCGGATTTCTCCTTCTCCTCACATGACCAAAGAATAGAGATTGTCCCTTTCTGATGAGGGCAATCAGTTCTCTACATATGGCCACAGTCAAGCTAGAAATAGGCTTGACGTCTTCCTCCGAAGTCGGAGTACATCTGCCGGAGAGGCGGGGAACGAGTACTGCAAACAAATAAGCCAGTAAAACGGATGTACACGCAAAACTCAGGTCAAGGTAAAAGCCAAACGTCCATTTTGGACGAACAACCGTGACTTACCGCCGGAATTCACAGCCGGTGAACAAGAAGAAGAAGAAGTTCTCTACATGAGTCAGTTTCTTTCAAGACGTCTTCACTACTCTTTGTTATCCGTCCAGGGTATTTTCATAATTCGTTTATAAAACCACCTGTCGGCAGCTTCCAAATAATATTTCACTAATCAACCAGCTGTCTACCATTCGCTTCCCTATGTCAGGACAGGATTTATTTAGCTTTAAGAATGATCTTTTTCGTCCCAGTTGACAAATACAGATGGCATAAAAAATTCTTCATTTTGTAAAATGTTGAAACACAGAATGACAGGCATATTTATGTATGTCATAAGACAGGCGCGTTGCCACAAACAAAACATTGGGAAGCGTGGAAAATGAAGGAAAGTTGGGGCTCAGCTTCCCTTTAATTTTTCAAAAGCGAAGGGCACGATTAAATTATGCCTTGTTTTAATGCACAATAATAATAATGTTTTTTGCTGATTGACAAATAAATATAATAATATATTTAGTTATCCCCTTGCTACTGAATAATCTCTTCTTTTTTTTTCCTTCACGTTCACATGGGGTACACTTCAGCGGAAAGTTTTGGTTGTTTGTCCACTTCTGTACGTTGGTCTTGTTCATGAACTTGAGTTTTGCGAACAGATCCGTTTTACAGATTTGGTTGACTTATTTATATATGCAGATTGTTGGTTCCTTGCCTCGCTGACAGATGCACTCCGACTTTAAAATAAACTCTTCTAATTAGTCGCCTTTTACGTCACGATTATTGGGGAGAAGGGCGGTGGGCGGCAGGGAATTGGCACCCCTACCCCCTCTACCACCACCTCCCCGTAGAGGAACCTCAGAACCCAGAAGTGAGACATAATAATATAAAGTATATAAACTATCAACTTAAGGAAGTGTTTTAGCGCTGTATATAGTCAGATGACTTACGTTACTATTATCACCAATCATCAATTCTCTTTATGCCTAGTGGCAGGCACATAAGGCTTCAGAGAGGACTTTCCATGCTTTTCTATCCTGTGCAATCTTCAGTGCCGTTTTCCATGTCAGAGATGCCGCATTCAGGTCACTCTCCATCGTTCACCTCCATGTTGTTTTTGGGCACCTCTTCGTTCTCTTATCTTCTGGTGTCCACGTGAAAGCTGTTTTGGCAGGTATATCAGGATTCATTCTCATAACGTGGCCAAGCCATTTCCATCTTCTCTTGGTTATCATACTGTCTAAACTTTTTTTTTTTTTTTTTGATTGTATATAAATTCGTTTATTTAGCTGAATATTCTTGTTGTTTATTGCCGGCTGACTTCAGCGCTGCTAAGAATTCCAGTGAAATTTTACGAAAATGCTCAAGCAAATGTGGAAGCGGAAAAACATGCACAAAACAATAAATTTTGTGAACATTTTTCTGCTCCCCATTTGGTTAAGCTTTTTAGTCAAATTTCACTGGAATTCCTTGTAATATTAGCCTTACTTCAGTCACCCCCATAGTTTCACAAGCGTTGCGATACGCATCGTAATGTCGGGGTACTAGGTTGGATCCCTACTTCGGGCGACTCGGCAGCAGACTGCCTTGCGTTGTGTCGACAAAGGTATCGAAAGCCGACCTATCAGTGGGCAGTGGCAAACTACTGAACGTACATCTACCTAGAAAAATCACAACAGCCCTTGGATAGACGCTAAGTCACAAGCTCGTCTTCAGTTCGAGACCTCATTGGGTATTTTTATTTTTTATTTTTACTTGACCACAAGGCTGGCCAAGCATAAAACGGGTATCCAGAAAGTGTTCTGAGAAGTAAAGGCGGTCGGTGTGATGTTGGCCACTACAACCATCGAATACCGAATGGTCTATAAAACCGAGCCTCGCATTTCTTACCTGAGAAGACACTGACGTGCAAAGGGTCTTTGACTTATGTTTATTTATGATCTCTTTGACTTCTGTTTATTTATTTTCTGGACCACAGTCACCCGTATTCTCTACACATAATACAGCTGTTTCTAACACTTGTGGGTTCGGAGTTGTAAACGGAGTTTCATAATTCCGACATACTGAGATTTGAACTCAGCTGTGAACGTGATAACAGACCGTTGCACCATTCAGTATACAATAGTAGATTACTGAAAGCAAGAGTACCTTTTAAACCCATGCCACGGTTAACTTGCCTGTCCCATAGGTGACCTTTAAGAACTAACTACATATTTTTTTTGGAAAGGGGGGGGGGAGGGGGGGGGCCTGTGTGTGTGTTTTTACTAGGCATTTCTACGGTCAGTAGCTTGTCACTGCTGACTGAACGGTCAGTTCTTCATACCTCTGTCGAAATTAACGCAAGGCGGTCTGCTGCCCTATCGTTCACACCTGCTATCGAACCTGGCTATTCGGAATTATGAAAGCATCCGTAAAGTCTACACACAGAGACCAACAAATGCTGGTGTTGTTTTGCGTAGCTTTGCTAAAGATTTATATCATGATTATCATAATCATCATCGCCGGTAAAACTGTGTGTCGTTTGGTCACCAGTATCCATTGTCTAATCAGCTCTTTTCACCTTTGGCGGTCATTTGCGATGGATTTCATGATTGCATACCTAAGGTCTGTCCAATCAGTCAAGTTCCCTATCCAGGTCTTTCTTGGTGTGTCTCTTCAACACTTCAACTCTATTGAGGCCTGCAGTATTGTTTTTGAGAGACCGTTAGATATTATTTCATCTGCATACCCCTTGCATTTTCCCTCTTTTTTTTTTCTGTCGTTAAAAGAGGTTCACAGTTGCCAGTGTGATACACACTTGACACAGCAAAAGAAAGACCGTTTCCTAATGCTTTATTACTTGAGAAATAAACTGCAGTTTTTGATCTCCTTGAGGTTTTAAAGTTTTAAACAACGGATCACCATCATGGCACACGGGTAGTAATCAATAAGCTCAAGTCCGAGTCCAAAAAAGCTCAGCACAGTGTACAGGTTCAGTAGCACCGGCGAGGATCCTGAAATAATTAGGGTAGATTTTTAACTCCAAATTTTTGCACGGGCAGCGCCGCCAGGCTACTCTTTTCGTTTCCAACTGCCAAGGGAGTTTTACGTGGGCAACAATCTCACTATCCAGAGACCAGGGGGAATTACTAGAAGTCCGTTCACGTGAAAAAATCCCAGCTCTTACCGGGGATTGAACCCGGAACCTCTAGTACTCGACGCGGACACCATGCCTCGAGACCATGTTGACCCATTTTTTTTAATCCCCTCCCATATTTAAAAAAAAAACCTGGCCTGTTTTCGTGTGCAGTCATGTCATCTTTGACCCTTTCTTGTATAGGGGCATTCTAGCTTGCTGTCGGCAAGCAGCACCTTATGAGAGTATTCTGTCGCCATTATTGATCCTCCTTTCCTTGTTGTTTCCCAAACGTCAATAGAAGCTATACTATTAGAACGCTCGCTCTGTTAAAGTAAAGGGATCTTTTCAAGCCCCGTGTTAATCAGAAATATAGCATTGTAGTAGCAGTACATTTTACCCACTAGGACATGACACAAGCGATAAACACCCGATGACACAAAGTGCCACCATGTGGATGAGGATCACAGGTGGAGAGGTCCCAGAAACCGCGTTCAGCCATTAGACCATATTTATGGCCGGGCTATATTGCCGTCCCTGGTAAGTGTCAGGGTGGGGCTTCAAAAGAACGAAAAATTGCATCTAACAAGGGTATGACTAGTTGGAAGTGAGAAATAAAGCAAAATTCCTATATTTTTATTGACCAATCAGCATTCAATGGTTTATGTATGTCGACATCCCATTGGCTGATTTCACTTTCTGTGACATAACTTAGTTGGTACTTTGTAAAGTGGATTACAGAAAGCTCGCGATATTTGCCCCTTTCGGTGCAACTCATCTTACTTTAGAAAACTCACGAATAGTTGCAACTACATAGTTATTAGGGGGATTTCGGTCTAATCTATCCCCCCCCCCCCCCCCCCGCCCCCAGGAAAAAAAACGGGAACTCACTTTTCCCTGCGGGATGAAATTATTCAAATATCTGTATTCAAGGGGGGGGGGGGGGTTTCAGGCGTAATTGAAAATAACAATCGGCAAAAAAGTGGATTACTTCAGCTTAAGGGTTTGAATAAAAGGTGGTAATAAAAACATATTACTAATGCAAATACCAACAATTCAACAACCGTCTAGTGAGTTGTTTGGTGTCCAATCATGTTTCTTACAATCAAATCAAGTTTCATAATTTTAATAAAATACAACATTATATAATTTGATCAGTGCTGAAAATCAGATTAAGTTTCGTCTTTGGAACAGAAACAAAAATGGCATAATTTGATCAAAGCTCAAAGTATTATTCATCGTGTATGTGTAATTACACCCACGAAGCATCGATTTTCCTTCTGAACAGAGCATGAGTCAAACCATCACGCCTGTTTACACTTTCTGTTCATGAATTGTTTGTTCATTGTGTTTACCATATATTTATTCGCTCGGATCGTCATTCCTGCACATTTTGATATCGTGAACAATGACTGACGTGGACTCTGATTCAGATCTGCTGGACGTGGATTCAGACTCGGCCCTGCAGGGTAAGTGCACTGTTATCACAATCAAACAGTAAACATGAATTATCATGATTTTTCACACACCCACTTTCAAATGTTTGATAATGTAGCTGTGGGTTATAATGTGTTAATGACACAAATCTGCGGCTCTGACTGACTTTCTACCCCACTAGGACATCACACAAGTGATAAACACCCGATGACACAAAGTGCTACCATGTGGATGAGGATCGCCGTGGAGAGGTTCCAGAAACCGCGTTCAGACAATTGGCCATATTTATGGCCTGCCTATATTGCGGCCCCCGGCAAAAGCCAGGGTAGGGCTTCAAATAACAAAACATTTCATCCTAAAAAGGACGAAAATGGATTATATCAAGAACATTAACTCTGCGGCTCTGTGGTTGAGCGAATTTTGTTCTAGGACTCTTTCCCCGCCTTTAGGCGTATTGGGCAATAGTGGTAAACTTGTACTGTATACACCAATCATCGGTGGGTACTGTGATCAGCATCACGCCGACCGTCTTCACTTCCCAGTCGACGTGGCAGCCCAAGTCATTTTTTTTTTTAAAGAAAAACAAATTGCTTCTCGATACGGATTTTAACCCACTACCTTCTGTGGTTTAGCAACTTACTGAACGTAAAAGTTATTTGGTTTAACTACAAACAGTCAACAAATATAGGGGTCAGTTTGCGACATAAAAGGATATACTAAGAGAGAGGGAAAATGACTTGTTATTCTTAGCGTTCAGCTCTATAAACTCCAGCCTAGAGTTAAGGTTGTTCTTCCACTTCTGAACTTTAGTCTTGTTCTCGAACTAACATAACAGCACTCCAGACATTACAATTAACGCCATGTCCTCATCTTCAGCAGCCTGATTAAATGTCCCTCTTGTCTTTCCTTTAAGTGTAGAGTGTAGACCAGATCGTCTGGACACTCCTAGCTGCA
>CAJHNH020003979.1:300000-370000 GCA_905116865.2 Candidula unifasciata
ATAGTCTTCTCTCCAGTTTAACTTCAATGACTGTTTTAAGAGTGTATCTGGCGGACGATATCTGCAGCATTGAACCTCAAGGGCTCTAAATGCTGAAGAAGATCTGGCGTTTTAAAGCTATCCTACAGGTAGGGGTGCATAAGGTTTTCTAAAGACTTCGCCAGCTCTGCCTTTCCATTTCTTGAGATCCATACTAGGCTGGAATTCATTGCTGCAATAGTTGTGTTCTTGTGGAAGTTTCTTGTGATGTTTTTTTTTTAATTTCCATTCATGACGCTGTCCTGTTCGGAACAGTAAATGTCTTGCAGTACTGATTTCATAAGGCAAGAATCTAGGCAAGAGTATGTGTCTAATTTTATACGAAAACGCCGCTGGAACTATGTCGGCCACGCCCTTAGAATGGATAAAGCAAGACTTCTTTACCAAGCCCTCATGTGGACACCACACTGGGAAAGATCTCGTGGAAGATCAAGGAAAACCCTACGTAGAACTATCATCAGGGAAGGCTCACTCATGGGCGACTCAAACATCCAAAACCTACAACAGATTGCAACGAACCGCCATGAATGGAGAGTCATGACCTCTGCCCTATGTGCCGCACTCGACACAAGAGGAAAGACTAACTAACTAACTAACTAACTAACTAACTAACTAACTAACTAACTAACTAACTAACTAACTAACTAACTAACTAACTAACTAACTAACTAACTAACTAACTGATTTCACGTATGTAAATGTGGCGGCTTTTTGTTTAGTTAAACTGGATTACTGTGAGTCTGCTTAGTTCAAAAGAGGATTGCTGTCTCTACTCTGACTTTCGTGCCAGCCTCCAATGGCGATTTGAGTGTGTCTCTGTGTTGCAATAATGATGTGTAATGTAGATTCGTACTTCCTATTTTGTGGGGTTTTTTTAAACCGCATGTGAACATATGTGTCAGAATATTTAGGGCTCCTTATTTCTCGATGGTCCCGTCATCCCCTTGTGAGATGCAATTTTTCACTATTTTGAAGCCCCACCCGTGGCTTTTGCCAGGGGCCGCAATATAGCCCGACCATAAATATGGTCTAATGGCTGAACGCGGTTTCTGGAGCCTCTCCACGGTGATCCTTATTCACATGGTGTCGGGAGTCGCCGTGGCAGAGCGGCTAGACGCGCGCCGCGGATCGGAAGGTCGTGGGTTTGCCCCCACGGACATTTCTCCAAAAAATGACCTTGGCTCCTAGGTCGACCCAGCCTTGAGTGGGTACCGGGTGCAAGCCGGGAAGTAGAGGCGGCCGGCGTGATGCTGACCTCATCACCCATCTTGTGCCGTTGATCTTTAAAATATAGGTCTAGCCCTATATGCCCCATACGCCTTAAGGCGTGGAACAGGGTCCTTTACTTCTTTTTACTTTATTACTGATTTCTCATGATATAAAGTAAAAAGGTTCTTTGCTCTAATTCAGCTTTTTTGTTTTTGTATATTATTCCTAGGACTTCCAGAACTGCATTGGATAAGAATGGACGGTTAATCTAGTTCCGGTCTTAGAGCTTCATTTCACTTCTTCTTTTTCTGCCTTTGTATCCCCCAATGGAGCATAGGCCCTCAACCAACTCACGCCAAATCGTTCTATCCTTCGCCATTGCATGGAGCTCTCCCCATGTCCTCCCCATCTTTTTAATTTCATTCTCCAGCTCTCTTTTCCATGTTTTTTTTTTTTTTTTTTTTGGTTTGTTTGGTCTATTTTTATTCCTATGCCCCTGTGGGTTCCAATGCAAAGACATTCTAGTTATGCTGTTCTCCTGTTTTCTCAATGTGTGTCCTATCCAACGCCAGCGTCTTTTCCTCACCTCTTGGTCCACTGGAGCCTGTTTAGTTCTCTCCTAAAGTTCTACATTAGTTATTCTATTATACCATTTAATTCCCTCTATTCTGCGCAGGCACCAGTTAATGAATGTCTGTAATTCATATCACTAAGCCAGTTTTAATATCTGCCTGTTGTGTCAGGGATTTTCTTGAAAAATGCTTTTTCTTAATACCTTTCTTCTTAAAATATACTGTTCAACAGATGGTTTAGAAACCTCTTTGGCTCTTTCAATTAATTACGGGATTTGTACTCTCTACAAAATCCAAGGGGCTGCATCTATTTATATTCGTCATAACGGTAGTACAGAAGGTCTCTTTATTCAAAAATACATTTTGTGCATAACTGCTGTTTGCAGAGGTTTCGGCTCATGCCATCCTTCGACTCAGCGTCAAAGTTTGGGAATGTTAAAGCAAAACTGAAGAATAATATATTCAATAATGGTAATGAGAACACTATTAGTTATTCCCAATTTCTTTGTTCATTCGTTCTGAAAATTACAAAATCGCTGCGATTTTAATATGTTACACTCACTACATGGCGAAAGGTATTTATAGTTTCACCAAATTTTCTCAGCCCGTCTCTCTAGCGTAGTTGGCTAAACCAGATTGCGCGGTGAGCGGGTGACGAACTCCTTGTGGTCCGGGTTTACTCCCAGGGGTAGGCAGAAAAGCCACATTTCTTCCTAAGATTTACGGTATTTACAATAGAATCAAGGTCGAAAGGTTGCGATATCCATAATACCGTGCCTAAGGGTTAACAACTCATGGCTTCTGGATACTAAAACAAACAAACAAACAACCAAATTTTCTCTCTCTCTCACACACACAACCACACGCACTCTCTCTCTCTCTCTCTCTCTCACACTCATACACACACTTACACACACACTCACACACCCATACACTCACACACACACTTACACACTCTCACACATACACACTCACACACACACACACTCACACACACTTACACACACACATACATTCACACACACATACACCCACACACACACACTTACACACACTTACACACCACTCATACACTCGCACACACACACACACACACACACTTACACACACACTTACACTCACACTCACACACACACACACACCCACTCACACATACACACACCCATACACTCTTTACCGCTGTATTTTTTCTCATTTAATGCTTTTCAGCTACACCTGATATTTCTACTGCCCCCCCCCCCCCCCCCACTCTCTAAACCATGCAATCTCCGCCCCCCCCCCCCGCTCCTAAATTTGATCCAAGACGCTACTCCCCCCCCCCCCCCCCTCCGGAACGCATCAGCGCCCTCCAGGGGGAGGGGACGGTAGCGGCGACTGTAGGAAATACTAATTTACCTGAAGAAACTCGGTCTCACGCCAGCTCTCCCATATCGTGCACTTTCCCGTCCAAGGTCCATTTTGGTGTTGGTCAGTCCATGCCCATCTTTACTGGCACCATGCCTTCTTTACTGGCACCATGCCTTCTTTACAATCCGCCACGGCGCCTAATATGGCCTAAATATTTCAGTTTATGAGACAAGATGCTTACTATCCAATCTTCCTTAAAGTGAAGATTTTTTAGGATGTCAGTGTTTCTTTTCTTCTTGGTCTATGACATAGGTTCTCTACCTTCTAATACTGCGACCTTTAATACAGTTCTTCATATTGTGGTAAACCCCCCCCCCCCCCCCCCCCCCCCAACACACCCCCCCCCCCCCAGCATAAAATTATATTCGTTGCTACTTCATAACCCCAGTGAATATGTTTTTCCGATGGTCTAAGGCGATCCCTGTGAAAAGCTGGTTCGTCCCACAAAGGATCGCCACCCATAGGTTAAGAACCGCTGTTTATCCTGAGAATCTTTCTATAGAATGCCAGCTCAGAAGAGAAACCACCATTTTCTTTCTTAATGACTGCGAGAAAGTCCACGGCTCATATCCGTATGTTTGCTACAGGAAAGTTGCATGCTATCAACATTTTGACATTGATTTCCTTGCTGGTACAATAGACTGTTAGTTAGTTAGTTAGTTAGTTAGTTAGTTAGTTAGTTAGTTAGTTAGTTAGTTAGTTAGTTAGTTAGTTAGTTAGTTAGTTAGTTAGTTAGTTAGTTAGTTAGTTAGTTAGTTAGTTAGTTAGTCTTTCCTCTTGTGTCGAGTGCGGCACATAGGGCAGAGGTCATGACTCTCCATGCATGGCGGTTCGTTGCAATCCGTTGTAGGTCTTGGATGTTTGAGTGGCCCATGAGCGAGCCTTTCCTGATGATAGTTCTACGTAGGGTTTCCCTTGGTCTTCCACGAGATCTTTTCCCCCGTGGTGTCCAAATGAGGGCTTGGTAAGGAAGTCTTGATTTATCCATTCTAAGGGCGTGGCCGACATAGTTCCAGCGGCGTTTTCGTATAAAATTAGACACATACTCTTGCCTGGATTCTTGCCTTATTTGTGTATTTGTTCGGAAATCTGACCATTTAAAATTTAGTATTCTTCTAAGGCATTTATTTTCAAAACTGTCTAATTTTGTCTATATATAATAGGCTGTTAATGTTGTTTAACCTATCTTTTATCCACTTGTATTTAACATACCTACTAACCGCATACCCCCATTCGCCTGTTGCTTTGAGTATGGTTTTTCTAAGATAGTTTTTTTTAACATAAATTTACTCTCATCACTATCATTATAATCATCACCACAATCTTCATGTCCGCTTTGCAGTTCTAGAACCCTGCTTGGATTTCGGGTAATTCTCACGTTCTGCCTCTGCCTTTTCTTGAGGGTCGATCTGTGTGCGCACGGCGGTCCTTGGCGGGTTTTCTAAGGACAAACCTGTAGTATTAAAAGAGAGAGAGAGAGAGAGAGAGAGAGAGAGAGAGAGAGATAAGGAGGACATCACACAAACAAGGCTAGTCATTTCCCAGGAAACAATGGCAGCAGTTATCCGAGAGATAGGAACGACTTTTTCCTTAGCACATCGTCCCGAGTGGCAAGCCACAAACTACTGCACACAAGTAAGCCAGTAAACCGGATGTACACGCAAAACTCAGGCCCTAACACAAAGCCAAAAAGACGAAAAAACCAGGACTTTTCGCCGAAATTCATAGCCTGTGAACGCGAACAACCAAACTACCGATCATCGTGAAGACACTAGAGGACTGCTGTGGTTGATCTTGCTTATCAGTATCTTGCAATCTCCAGTAGCTTGTATCAGTTCCTGTGTTGAAATCTGAAAATATGTACTTAGTTATTCGATAATTATGGGCTGTTTGTGAATTTACTAGGCAATATTACATTCATTTAATTGTCATTACCTGAACGGTCGGCGGTCAACATCAAAATCAACGCAAAACGGCCTGCTGACAAACTGCCTGCAGTTGAAATTGAACCGAGTATCTCGGCACAACAAGGCACCTTAGGACAGGATGCTGTTTATGACCCAGTTCTCCTCGATGTTCAGATTATGTGTGAAACTGGTGTTTTTCTTCTTCTTCTTGGTCAGTGAGTGGCGTTGTAAGAATTTTTCTGTAGCATATCAATTCTGAAGCGCCTTTTTTTTTTTCTTTGGTGCTTTAGAGTCAGTGATTTACATCCATTGGGTGCCAGGGGAAAGATGCATGATCCCAGACCTTTTACTATAACCGGCTTCCAGGTGCTGGGCCATGGCTTCTTTCTGCTAATGTCTCTAATTTAGTCTCGATAAATATTTTATGGAAAGCATAATCTGTCAAGATGAACAGGTGTTTATAACGTATGGTGTTTATGTAACTGCTTGCACTATGTCATTACACTGATGATCTGTGATACCTGCAAGGCTTCACAAAACAGGTCATTGAGGATCATTCACGTTAATGTCAATGTTATCTTGTGTACGTTTGTGTGTATACGTTGATTTAGGCATTGCTCGTTTTATTGTATGGTTGAATGAGTTGCCCGTACAATATCCTTATCCTATATATACATATATGTGTGTATGCATGCATGCATGTATGTATGTATGTATGTATGTATGTATGTATGTATGTATGTATGTATGTATGTATGTATGTATGTATGTATGTATGTATGTATGTATGTATGTATGTATGTATGTATGTATGTATGTATGTATGTATGTATGTATGTATGTATGTATGTATGTATGTATGTATGTATGTATGTATGTATGTATGTATGTATGTGTATGTATGTATGTATGTATGTATGTATGTATGTATGTATGTATGTATGTATGTATGTATGTATGTATGTATGTATGTATGTATGTATGTATGTATGTATGTATGTATGTATGTATGTATGTATGTATGTATGTATGTATGTATGTATGTATGTATGTATGTATGTATGTATGTATGTATGTATGTATGTATGTATGTATGTATGTATGTATGTATGTATGTATGTATGTATGTATGTATGTATGTATGTATGTATGTATGTATGTATGTATGTATGTATGTATGTATGTGCGTGTGTGCGTGTGTGCGCGCGTGCGTGTGTGTGTGTGTGTGTGCGTGCGTGTGTGTGTGTGTGTGTGTGCGCGCGGGCTTGTGCTTGCGTTTGCGTGCTTGCTATGAACTGGGAAAGTTGACAGGGACTTGGTAGCTTGACTGGACTGGGGATGTTAAACATGGACTGGATAGTTTGACGGGGACTGGGGATGCTGAGATGGACTGGGGGATGCTGAGATGGACTGGGGATTTTGATGGGGGACTGAGGATGCTGACATAGACTTGGAAGGTTAAAACGGACTGAGAATGCTGACATAGACTTGGAAGGTTAAAGCGGACTGAGGATGCTGACATAGACTTGGAAGGTTAAAGCGGACTGAGAATGCTGACATAGACTTGGAAGGTTAAAGCGGACTGAGAATGCTGACATAGACTTGGAAGGTTAAAGCGGACTGAGAATGCTGACATAGACTTGGAAGGTTAAAGCGGACTGAGAATGCTGACATAGACTTGGAAGTTCAAAGCGGACTGAGAATGCTGACATAGACTTGGAAGGTTGACGGGTACTAAGGATGCTGAGATGGACTGGGTAGGTTGACTGGAACTGGGTAGGTTGACTGGAACTGGGTAGGTTGACGGGAACTGGGTAGGTTGATGGGAGCTGCGTAGGTTGACGGGAACTGGGTAGGTTGGCGGGAAATGGTTAGGTTGACGGGAACTGTGTAGGTTGACGGGAACTGGGTAGGTTGACGGGAACTGGGTAGGTTGACGGGAAATGGGTAGGTTGACGGGAACTGGGTAGGTTGACGGGAACTGTGAAGACTAACGTTTTATATCATGTTCACTGGACTGTGAAGATGGTGTGGACGGGGTATTAAAAAAAAAGGTTAGGGTGACGACTTATAAGTTTAATTCTGACTAGTAGTTAATGTCGATCACACTGCACAATGAATAGATCATGAGACATTAGTATAGCAAAAAACACATCTGCCTCCTCATCTCCGATGCCATTATTGGATCTACAGTTATGATTATAGCTGTCATCCTCTGATAACTATAAAACCAAACATCACGTGATGGTGGATAGAATCCAGAGAGATGTAATCCACGGTTTGTTGACAACATGTTCCCGGAGCTCCTTAGCTTTTCCTGTTACTCTCCGAGGATACTAATGTGCCTTCCTGGTCGATAGTCCGTGACAGGAGAAAAGGTCAGGTGATCTCTATCACGGCCACAACATCCCAGGTTCCAAATACTATTGTGAATTATTCATTTACACCCGCCATCGGATCAGCCCAAAGGGAAAAGTTATCTTCAGGGTTTTAAAGAAAAATGGGTGCAAGAGAGTCGGACTGAAATAGCTCCCGGAACGTTCTATCAGGAAGTGGATGTAGCTAAGTGGGCAGTTTATCCGTAAACTGGACATGAAAGATTCCTTTTGGAAGCTGAAATGACGGGAAAGAAAGTTGATGAATTTAATGAAAACGATTATTGACATGGAATAAGTAAAATCTCACCAGGTTGATATTTGTACGGTAAGTAAAAAAAGAAAGTAAAGATCCCTTTCCACGCCTTTAGGCGTATCAGGCATATGGGAAGAGCGCCCATATTTTTACAGAACATCAGCACTCGGTGGGTAATGTGGTCAGCATTACGCCGGCTGCCTTTACTTTTCCAGGACAGCCCATCCTGGTACCCATTTTAGGCTGGGTCGACGTGCGACGCCCCGTACCATGATAAAAATCCACGCAGCCAGCAGTGGGTTTCGATCGCGGTATGCTGGGTTACGAGTCGGACTCGCAACGCCTAATCCACGGACGCCGCATTTGTACGGTAGTACCCTACATAATAGACACTGACCGACCAGTCGACCCGGAAGTCAAGGGAGACACCCGCAGAGGCGGAGTTTGGTTTCAAAATTGACCTTGACTCCCAAACTCCCAGACCCAGCCTGACGTGGGTGCCATGAAATATCTTTCTAGGGAGTAAAGGCGGTTGGTACGATGTTAACACTCAAATACTGATGTAATAAGTGGTTTGTATTTCTAGTCGTTATCTAGGTAGTGTTCATGCGTGTGTGGTGGATGATATTCTCACACGCTCCACGTTACACAACTGGCACAAGCCGACACCGATGTGAGCTTACGAGACATGAATTTATTGACGTATTAAGACTTACGACAAACGAATAGTCCAGTCGGTGTCCTAGTGAACAGCATTCGTACACAAACTCACGCAGCCTCCAACGAACATTCTTCTGCAGGCATTCAAGCAACGATGGGTCCCATGGATTCAACATTGATGTTTGGACATCTCACACGCTGGCATGGTCGATCTCAGCTTAACACTTCGTCGGCAGGTCTCCTTTCTCCTCAGGCACTCACGTAGGCATTCTCACATTCAGTCGCTCGTCCTCTCACTCCAACAGGTCGACACAAACTAAACTTGACCAGAGTCAAGTCTGACTTATACCACGGGTTCGTTTCACGTGACAACACGTGGTGGTCCTTTACTTTTCCCGTGGCGACCTTGGGTCGCATCATCGTGGTCCCCGTGATAACCAGTGGTTAGTCACCTATCTCCAGATTCTCGTTTAATCCAAGTATCTGGACTATCTCGGTGTTTTCGGTCAGCTTTGGGCCTTCCCCCCAACCATCCTAAACTGGGTCGAAAATATCCCCCATTACAACTGATAGCTGCATACTGATACGTGCGGTCCTTCATTGTGACGTGCTGAGGCGCTTCAAGCTGATGTGTGTGGTACCAAGATGAAATAGGCCAAGTAGGGGTAAAACAGTAGTTACTTCAATGCTTTCAAAAGGTAGAGTTCGAACGCTATGCGTTAAGTTCCAACGGTTGTATTGATATATACAATCAGCAATACAAGGAGAAATACATATGCAATCAATAATCAACTCGTTCAACCAAAGCTCACTCGTACATCCATGGACGGATATGTCCTTACGATAGGTCGCAGTCCGACCTTGAGATCATGACAATCATCTTGGTCCTCGGACAAGTCCGAATTAAGCAATGAAAGTATACCGGCTTGCTGCCGAGAATGTAGTGCTCACCAGCTTCCTGCTGAGGTCTTGGAGTCCCGGGGTAAAACGTCCTCAAGGATCCAACTTTAATAACGTTTGCTTCCGTGGGATCCCGGGGTAAAGCGTCCTCAAGGATTCCCACGTCCGTCTCCTTCGGACTATAAACATCAACTGCTTTGACAACAATATGATCATAACAACGTTACGTATTGTTTTGACGTCTTATTTGCTCACTCCGTACTGGTGCGTTCTGGTGCACATTCGCACGCGACAGCTTTTCCCTCCTCCCCAGGACGACCGAGCACTAGGACTTGACGTAGTCTCGGTCGGAAAACTGGAGTCATGTCGCGGCAAACAGCACCAGTACGAGAGAGCAAAAAAGAACACTTGAATACACACACACTCACTCCTCAATATATCGTCAATACATTACTAAATGCATGCAAAATATAGATTCCTGACTTCACTAAGCATTATTATCAACAACATTATTGTTATCCAAATTATTTTTCATAACATCATGCATTTTAAATATCATGTAAATTGAACAAATAAACATCAATCGTCTTCCAATGCCTCTGGGGTGCGCGACAAAAAATCGGCTAAGACATTCTCTTTCCCTGGGCGATAAATAACTGTGAAGTTGAACGTCTGTAGAAACATTGTCCATCTTAATATGCGTGAGTTTTTGATGGGTGCTGAGTTCAAGACTTCGAGTGGACGATGGTCTGTCAAGATAAAGAAGTGACTGCCATACAGGAATTGGGTAAACTTCCCTACTGCCCAAAAAATGGCTAGTGCCTCCCTCTCGCCCACGCTGTAACGGCATTCAGTAGGAGACAGCTTCCTGCTGGCATAAACAACAGGAAGTAGGGTGCCCTCTCTGGATTGCAACAACGTCCCACCAATCGCCACATCGGACGCATCAATTGGGTGGCAGACAAACAACACACTGCAATGTTAGCGATGAAAAATCGCTAAATAACGACGGGTACAACGGCAAGTAGCAGATCAATGTACAACCAAAAGGACGACTTGATCCGATTCAATCGAACGGAGAGTGGCACAGTCAGTAACGGTGACTTGATTATGATGAAGATCCAGCGAAGTGTGATACAGTCCCGATGAAGATCCAACGAACGAAGAATGATACGGTCCCGATGAAGATCCAACGAAGAGTGGCACAGAGATCCAACGAAGAGTGATTGATAAAGTCCAGATAAAGATCCAACGATGGCTAGAACAGACCGGCGGCGGCGGCGACTTGATACATTGAACGATATCCACAGCTAGAGATATGTTTAGACTGTGACAACTGGAATGTGCTTCGTGTACAACTTGAGGCAAACAATAACAATGCGACAAAATGTCGTATCACACTTGTGACGAGAGGTTCCTCATTCTTTAAAGGCTGGCTCCCATTGATACGTGCGGTCCTTCATTGTGACGTGCTGAGGCGCTTCAAGCTGATGTGTGTGGTACCAAGATGAAATAGGCCAAGTAGGGGTAAAACAGTAGTTACTTCAATGCTTTCAAAAGGTAGAGTTCGAACGCTATGCGTTAAGTTCCAACGGTTGTATTGATATATACAATCAGCAATACAAGGAGAAATACATATGCAATCAATAATCAACTCGTTCAACCAAAGCTCACTCGTACATCCATGGACGGATATGTCCTTACGATAGGTCGCAGTCCGACCTTGAGATCATGACAATCATCTTGGTCCTCGGACAAGTCCGAATTAAGCAATGAAAGTATACCGGCTTGCTGCCGAGAATGTAGTGCTCACCAGCTTCCTGCTGAGGTCTTGGAGTCCCGGGGTAAAACGTCCTCAAGGATCCAACTTTAATAACGTTTGCTTCCGTGGGATCCCGGGGTAAAGCGTCCTCAAGGATTCCCACGTCCGTCTCCTTCGGACTATAAACATCAACTGCTTTGACAACAATATGATCATAACAACGTTACGTATTGTTTTGACGTCTTATTTGCTCACTCCGTACTGGTGCGTTCTGGTGCACATTCGCACGCGACACATACAATAGACGTGTAAGGCTATAAGTCCGTTTCACCAAAGGGGCGTTAAAGGTATCTCAGTGATGTTTTACATTTTTAAGACTAATAAACAAAGAAATTATGTATAACTAATAAAGTTCTCAAATCCTCATTACGCTTTCACCTGTGCCACTGTATGTCTGGTGGCCATCGTCCGCAAACGTAGGTCATACCGCATGGTACAGTGCGAGGTGTCTTTTGTGCAGCCGAGTTTGAATCTCATGGCCTCATTTTGTAAACAGTCCAGTCTTTCTAGTTGGGTTCTGCTGACAGTGAGGAAGCCCGGACCGTAATCTATAACACTTAGTACAAGTCCCTAATACAGCAGGGAAAGTAGGCGTTGCTCAATTTGCCCCTACAGCACTATCACACCTTCCCTGGCCCTAACCATGACATTGTCTACATGATTCTTGTAGGACAAGCATCTATGGAAAGTTATGCCAGGGTATCCCATTGTATTTGTTCTATCGATGTCTATACCGCACATGCTCACGGCTGATGTAGGTGAATGACAATGTAGGTAAAGGAGAACCATATTAAGGAAGCCTTTGCCGGGTTTACCTGTGCTCTTGATTCCTGGCACCACTCACTGAACAGGTATAATTCACGCTGAAGGGTTGTTGTAATTTCATCGCGGTTGTTTCCTCGTCGGTACACAAGGATGTCGTCTGCGAACGACATTGTTCTGCCCAGACCTACTTTCTCTGCACTGGTACTGGTGATTAATGATGTGTAAACATTAAAGGGAACGGGAGACAATGGTGATCCCTTGGGCAAGCCCATTAGGACGCGTTGAGGTTTTGATGCCCATGCATCGCATCTCATCGACACTATTCTTTCAAAAAGTGCTGCTGCGATCCAGTTGACATAATTCGTCTCTATGTACATATTCATCATCAGTCTGACGAGCATGTTGTATGTAGCGCTAAGACAATGGCGGCTGCGGCAGTTTTCATTCCTGCCTGACAGCCCTCATACAAAGAAAAACTGCAGCATTGCACCAGGTATCTCTGCCCGGGCAGTACCCACCTAGAGTAGGTGCCACAAGACCGACAATTTTTAGGTCAACTTTCTGGCCACGATGTTTACCATGAGTGTTCCTATAGTGTTCTGAAGTGTGATGATTCTATAGCCGTCGGACCCTGGGTCTATGTCAGGACAGGTCTTCGGTATAGCTCTGATGTTTGCAACAGATATACACTGTGTCATCTTGTCTGTCCATTTTACCGATGTGCATGGAGTGGATTGTTTGTTTCATCTGTTTCATCTGGCTTTTTCGAAGGCAGGTTCCTCGCATTTCTTGCAGATGCATTCCACTTTTAAACTTCCCACCACTCTACCCCAAACAAATGGGCCTCCATAACCCACACGAGAATTTCATAATTCAGAACCTTTGGAGTTGCATTGAAAGTTGACCCCTCTTTTACCTTGAACAGATAGGATTATAATCTTTAAAAAAGTACAATCCAGGACAATAAGTACATCTAAGAACCTCGTGATATACTACTCTGGATTGTGGATAAATTATTCGCCTGGGAACCTCGTAACAGCATACTTCTCTTGGTTATTCATTGTACTAGTTTATAATGCCGTGCATGAACCACAGTCTTGGAAAACACACTGAACACTGTTTACCGTTCTTTTCGGTCGTTGAATGCAGAAATATTTTAAAAAAGCACAAATTGCCAGTACTGCAGAACAGTAGAACAACTTTGAATTCACAACTATGATTTTCTCTGTCAATAATATACAGACACCACCCATAGGCACTCACGACTGATGAAAGATTAGCCCACATTCAATGTCCTTGACCTTTAGCTTATTAAATACTCTCCCTGAGATAAAATCTGGCAATGGTTGCCAAGAAACGTTCACATTCGATCTGAAGAACAGAGCATGTTGCTCTCCCGAACACTGTTATGAATGGATATATTTTTTGAGAAACCTCATGATGTACTACTACTCTGGATTATGGATGCAAATATTTCATCAGAAACCTCATGACATACTACTACTACTTTGCGTTATGGATGCAAATATTTTCTGAAAAACTTCATGAAATCACAATATTCAAGGCAATGGAGCATTATGTTTTGGACAGCCACAATTTTTCATTGAGAAATCGATTGTAACCTATTAGCGATTCCATGATTGGAAAGAAATATTTTTTTATATCTACACCACATATAATGCAAGCATTAGCAGCTGCTCCCGTATCAGCTGCTCCCATTTCAGCTGCTCCCGTATCAGCTGCTCCCATTTCAGCTGCTCCCATTTCAGCTGTAAATTCTTTTAGTTTGCTCTATACACCCCTTGGGCTGATCGGGCATATGCTTCTAGACTTTTGTTTGTGCTGACTAATAAAGTCACTTGGTGGATGATGTGGTCAACATCACGCCGGCTGTCTTTACTTCCCATGACACTATCTGGTACCTATTTTAGACTGAGGTGACCGGGGTCCAATTGTTTTTGTAAACCCATCTGTATGAGGATTCTAACCTAAGACTTTCCAGCTGGCCGGCGAGCGTATAGCCACTAGGCTAAGTCTCCTTGAAGATTTTGTTCTAAATTAGTGAAGCATTTATTTGCGAACCTTACCGTCTAATTTATACAATAACCTGAGGGATGGGGGGGGGGGGGGGGGGGATGTGAATTTGCATTAACATGGGCGAACCCAGCGGGAAGTTATCCAGTTGTTTCAATGGGAATCTTTTAGTAAGCAAGTTCCTAAACATGCTCCTCTCCTTTGAAATGTTCCTGACCATCATGGCGAAGCTGCTATTTCTATCACTGCCATTAAAACTTGTTCAGCAGACCACTTCGCCTGTGTTTCTGTAAAAATACAGGTGCATTCAAAATGTAGATGTTATCTAATGTGTTTAGAAATGTATATGTTTATTTTTTTTTTTTTTTTTTGCTGCAGATATTTTCACATTTGAACACTCCACATCTTTAGTGACAGAAATATTTTTCTTCGTCTTCTTAGTCTTCTTCTTCTTCTCCTTCTTCTTCTTCTTCTTATTCTTATTCTTCTTCTTCTTCCTCTTCTTCTTCTTCTTCTTCTTCTTCTTCTTCTTCTTCTTCTTCTTCTTCTTCTTCTTCTTCTTCTTCTTCTTCTTCTTCTTCTTCTTCTTCTTCTGCCTTTCTACCCCCAATGGAGCATAGGCCATCAACCAATCCACGCCAAGTCGTTCTATCCTTCGCCATTGCATGGAGCTCTCCCCACGTCCTCCCCATCTTTCTAACTTCATTCTCCAGCTCTCTTCTCCGTGTATTTTTGGCCTTTCCTTTATTTCTATGCCCTTGTAGGTTCTAATGCAAAAACATTCTAGTTACGCTGTTCTCCTGTTTTCTCAATGTGTGTCCTATTTAACGCCAGCGTCTTTTCCTCACCATTTGGTCCACCGGAGCCTGTTTAGTTCTCTCCCAAAGCTCTACATTAGTTATTCTATCATACCATTTAATTCCTTCTATTCTACGCAGGCACCAGTTAAAAAATGTTTGTAGTTTATTAGTAATTGCCTTAGTTGTTCTCCATGTTTCCGCCCCATACAAAAGTACTGATTTTACATAAGAATTAAAAATTTTTAGTTTATTATTTCTTTTAATTTGTTTTGACCTCCACAAATTCCCTACTGCTATGAAAGCTTCTCTTGCCTTTTGTATTCCTATTTTAATATCTCTATAAGTTTCTCCATCTTTATCTACATTACTGCCCAAATAGGTGTACGACGCCACGTCTTAGAGTGGGGTGCCATTAAGGGAAACCACATTTCTATTTGCCTGAATTTTTCTCATTATCTTTGTCTTTCCTTTATGGATTTTCAGACCAAGCTGCTGTGATCTCGCATCTAGTATATCTAATTTATCTTGCATCTGATTCCGTGAATGGGACAGAAGAGAAATATCATCAGCGAAGTCCAGATCATCAAGCTGTTTTGTAGGGGTCCACTGAATTCCATTCTTGGTGTTAGCAGTTACTGTTGGTCATAATCCAGACTATAGCCAGTAAAAATAGAAGAGGCGACAAAAGACATCCCTGTCGCACACCTGTTTTTATTTCAAATGTATCTGTTAGTTTTCCCTCATGAAGAACTCATGTCTTTATATGTTGCCTTTACTAAGTTAATAATTTTATGTGGGATTCCTAGTACCCCCATCAATTTCCAGAGAGATTCCCTATCGATGCTGTCAAATTCTTTTTCATAGTCTATAAACCTAATATAAAGTGGTGAGTTCAGTTCAATGCTTCGCTCTATTATAATACCTAATGTAGCTATCTGGTCAGTACAGGATCTGTTTGACCGAAAACATACCTGTTCATCTCTTAGCTTTTTATCAGTAGCATTTTTTTAAATCTTTCCAAAATAATTTTACCTAATATTTTTCCAGGAACTGACAGCAACATAATTCCTCTATAGTTTTTACAGTCCTGTATATCACCTTTTTTGGGCAGTTTCACAAGATATCCTTCTCTCCAGTCTGCTAGTATTTTTTCAGTCTCCCAGACTTTACTGAATAATCTTTCGACTTAAAAAAAACCTGTTAAGTGCCCATTGTGCAACTTAATTCGGCGATGTAGAACGAAGACAGAGGGTAGGGAAAAAGGGGGAAAGGGGTTGTTAGTCCTTGGAGATTCGTTTACTTCAGGACCGTTTTGGTATCTGTATTGTAGTATTTATGTCGTTTTTTCGCTGATAAAGATTATGGTCGAAGCGTTGAATTGTTGTCAATGCATATTTCCCTTCGCCGAGCGTTCCAGCTGCCTTTTTGCGTATATGTTCCGTTATCCGTTTTCTGATAAACCTACTGTAATAATTTGCATATAGATCAATGTGTTATTTATTTCATTATATAACTATTGTGTGTTTTGTATGCCAGTATATTACAGTGTGCATATATGCATAAACACTTATTTGTGTGTGTGTTGGTAAACTGTTGGGGATGGTTGGGTAGTCACGACTGTCCCTGTCTCTGTCAGTATTTCAGTTTATCTCTCGGTCTATGCTTCTGGGTACGGCGTGTGTCCTATTTGTTCTGAGTGGCCAGAGAAACTATTTTCATTCCATTTATGAAATTGAACACTTTCTTTGTATAAATATGATTTGTAATTCCCAATTAACCTATTCTTACGCTGTGATTGTTTATGCAGGACCCAAAAGACGGACTTTTAAAAGATTCAGCAGACTGTCCAGACGAGGCTCGATCCATGAACCAGGAAAGGGACCCATTGTAACATCTGAGATCCAGCCGGCCCCAAACGGCGAACCACCGCCAGGCATAAAACATAAACATCGCGTGAAATTATGGGATAGCTTTCTTCAGAAAACCAGAAAAATTCGAGTGCGAACAAAAGATAAGACTTCAGGGTCAAGCTCCAAGTTACAGAAACGGGCCAGCAGTCATCCTAATTTTTCGTCCTTCTCTTCGGCTCCATCAAGTCCTGACGATGTCAACCAAACCTTTGTATTGCCAAACGGTGCTAACGATGCACTAGAACCAGATGACTGTGATACGGCGCTATCCAAGCGAGACAAATACCGTCAGAAAAGGGACACCACATTTACCAGGAGCTCAGTTAGCCTCAATGACTCGTCTTGCGACCCTAATACACCTAGTGATAAGTACCCTAGCCGTATTAATTTACATGACAGTGATATTACTGGGGATGATGGTTACCGTAGCTTCCACGACCATTCCACTCCAACCAACGAAGTTTACACTCCCAGGACTACACGTGTCGTTTCCAGACAGGATAGCACCGACAGGTATAGCAGTTTCGATAATTGTAACGATAATGATACAGATGCCAAAGCTGGCGATGCTGAGGATGACGATGTAGGCCCAGGGGATAACAATGAGGATCACGTACCAATCGTAGAGGAGGATTCTCTTGAGGTAAAAGTCGTAATGTTGTTGCTTTTGTTGTTGTCGTCGTCGTTGTTATGTTAACAATTTTGTCAAGAGATAACTACTGACATCATCATCACGTTTGACCTTATATATTTCACAAATTTCTTACAGTCGATTCTATCACTCCCTTTTATCGTGGTAATGTGCCGGTATGGCGTCTTTTTGTGCTAGTTCCTGTACCAGGGTTGTTGTATAGGTTAGTTGCGTATCTTTGACAGGACGTTGCAGAACCAACCCCAGCAGCCCCTGGCTGTTGTGTGGTTTCTCTAGGCAAATTTACCTCCAGTAGTTTGCCATTGCTTGCTGGGCGGTCAGCCCCCTGTCAAAACCAACGCAATGCGAATGGCCCGCAGCTGGGATCGAAACCGGCACCCCGGCATTACGAAGCGTTCGCATCGACTTAGCCACAGAGCCGACTGTTGTATAGAGGGTGGGGAAATTGATTGAAACCCAACTCTTCTTCTTTCCCATCCGGGATTGGGATCGACAGTGATGGAAATTACAGTTCACAGCTTTAGAATTGTGTCACTACTTTCATCGACCCCGCCAGTATCACTAATAGTTACGTAATGGACACTTCTTTAAATGTAAATGTTTGTATGTAATCCATAGTCGTGGACTGGCTTGAGCATTCACCTGTTAGCCATGTGGTGAGAGGTTTAAACCCATCCTAATGTTCAAAGATGGCATGACTTAATGGTCGCCATAAGCTCATTAAAAATGACCTTGGCTCCCAGGTCGACTCAGCCTTGAGTGGGTACCGGGTGCAATCCCGGGAAGTAGAGGCGGCCGGCGTGATGCTGACCACATCACCCATCTTGTGCCGTTGGTCTATAAAAATATAAGTCTAGCCCTATATGCCCTATACACCTAAGTCCTATACGCCTAAAGGCGTGGAAAGGGTCCTTTACTTTACTGACTTTTTTATAAGCTCATTACAGCAACACCAGACCATTTTCGGTGTGTATGTGTGTGTGTGCGCGCGCGCGCGTATGTGTGTGTGTGTGGGGGGGGGGTGCAAAATGCATA
This sequence comes from Candidula unifasciata, assembly GCA_905116865.2. Taxonomy (NCBI): domain Eukaryota; kingdom Metazoa; phylum Mollusca; class Gastropoda; order Stylommatophora; family Geomitridae; genus Candidula; species Candidula unifasciata. The sequence goes on from CAJHNH020003979.1 coordinate 318,344, forward strand.
AAACGTACCACAATTTCAAGTGAAGTTCCGTTTAGTTTAGTATTTAGTTTAAATTCGTTGCCATATCTTTATTAAATGGAATCACCGTGGTGTAGCGGCTAGACTCTCGCCTGCGCATCGGGAGATCGTGGGTTCAAGTCCTGACTGAGCCAGATTTTTTTTTTTTTTAAATGACATTGTCTCCATGACCGACCCATCGTGAAGTACAGGCAGCCGGCGTGATACTGACCACATGACCCCGCTCCCCCCCCCCTTTCCCCAAGTGCCGATTGGTGTACAAAATATAGGTCTAGCCCTATATGCCCAATAGTCTAAAGATAGGGAAAAGGGTCCTTTACTTGTTGATTCTTTGTTTGTGTCCCAGGTAGAAACGAAATACAGGGTTCTGATTCGAGTGAAACACCCGATATATACACGTGTTTGCGTGTATGTATGTGGGTATGCGGTTCCACCCAACTAGTGAAAAAGTTTTACCCTGAGAGATTGGGTTAACGTTTGCTTGATTTATCTTGTGTGATTTCTATTTCTGCCTCCTTCGTTCGGGTTCCTAGAGCAGATATTTCGGATATCGTCTGGAGTGTTTACTGAGCTGAGGAAGTTGTACTCTGTGCAACGTTTTCATGAGCTGCAGGTCTCTCTTGTGAGAGAGATCAAGCTACAAGGTCCGACAATTAAGTAGTGAGACTAATTCCATAAAAATTAAAATAATCAACAGTTGAAGCTATAACCTATAATCAAATTAAGCCCCTTGTGCATTGATACAGCAATTGGCACGATGTAACAAACACTGGAACGACCTCTGTAGTTCTTTTGTTGTTATGGCCCTTAAAGTCATTGTTACGGCCCTTTGGATGTCATCAATATTGTTAAAGAAGCGTCCTTTAATGGCAACTTGAATTTTGGGAAAAGAAAATAGTCAGAGGGAGACACATCCGGCGGAATGGGGTGGATGGCTAAGAAAACGCACTTGTTTTTGGGGCCAAAAATTCCTGTACAACTACCGCCCTTTGAGCCGGCGCATTGTCATGAAGAAGAAACAAATTGCCAGGTGATGAAGACAAGCCGGCAAGAAACTTGTTCTTGCCTAAATCTTCCACTAAAATTTTACGAATAGTCTCTGTTTTAACACCAAATTCATTTACCATTATCCACACAGTCGAACAACGATTTTCTTGTATCCGTTCTCGGAATTTTGCAACGAGTTTCTCATTAGGAACAGAAATTTGGCGTCCATGTCTAGTTGCATTAGTAATCATTCCACACGACTTTTAAATCGTGAATACCACATGAAAATCTGTGTACGAGATAAACAATTATCCATGAAAACTTGTCGCATCAATTCAACTGTTGCAATTGCGCTTTTTTCTAAGTTTTAAACATAATTTAGTGTGAGCTTTTTTTTCTTTTCTCAATGCTGATTACATAACAAGGAACATCTGACTAGGTTAACAAAATGGCGGATTGTTTGTTGCGGCGATGAAAAGTTGCCAAATCGTAGGCGAAGGTTGCTTTTTTGAATTCCATGCTGTGAAGGGGTGAATCACAGATGGCATTTTTGTCTTAGCCATAATAAAATCAGTCTCATTACCTAATTGTCCGACCTTGTATGAAAGATATAGCCTAACTCAATTAAATAGACTCTCTTACCATTAATCATTTGTGATTTATTATCAATATCGTTGTATCTTCATTTGACACGTTTACACCTATTTCATGTAACACTTTCCTCAAATTTATATAATTTATCTTGCATCTGATTGTGTATGCCAGAGCAGCTTCATCGGCAAATTCCAGATGATCAAGCTGCACTGTCAGTGTCGGCAGGACGCCCTCTCCGGTGATAACTATTAGTTAGTTCTTCTTCTTGGTGTAGGGCGGCGCACAGGACAGAGCTTATAGCTCTCAATGTCCGGCGGTTCGTTGCCCCCTGTTGTAGGTCTCGGATGTATTTTTTAGGCGCATGGTTGAACTTTCTCTGATGATGGTTCTACCCAGGGTCTCTCTTGGTTTTTCTTGATTTTTTTTTCCCTTTCTGTGTCCGTATGATAGCTTGGTGGTGGGGGGGGGGGGGGGGGGGGGGAGAGACTTGTCTTATCATTCCGAGTACACGGTGTTGCTGTCTTAATAATCGAATCAGTAATTAATAAGAATAATGGAGGAGATACTACCACATATATTTACACGACCACTTATATACACGACCGCTTATATACACTATCACACATATACACTAACACACATACACTATCACACATATACACTAACATAAATATACACTATCACACATACACACTAACACACATATATACACTATCACACATATACACTAACACACATACACTATCACACATATACACTAACATAAATATACACTATCACACATATACACTAACAAACATACACTATCACACATATATACTAACACACATTTGCACTATCACACATATACACTAACACACATTTACACTAACACACATATACACTATCACCCATACACTATGAAACATATGCACTAACACACATATACACTAACACACATATACACTAACACACATATACACTAACACACATATACACTAACACACATATACACTAACACACATACACACTATCAAACATATACACTATCACAAATATGCACTATCAAACATATACACTAACAAACACATATACACAAACACACATATACACTATCACACATATAGACTATCAAACATAATCACTAACACACATATACACTATCATAAATATACACTATCAAACATATACACTAACAAACACATATACACTAATATACATATACACTAACACACATATACACTACCACACATATACACTACCACACATATACACTAACACAAATATACACTATCAAACATATACACTAACACACACACATAGACTAACAGACACACATAGACTAACACACATATACACTATCACGAATACAGACACTGCCACAGCAAACACTGAGGACTATCACAATGATAATACCATACACAAATAAATACCACAAACAGTACCCCACACACTACCATAATCTCACAGAACCACAAATATACGTTGTCAAAGACATACTACTACACATACACGCTAACATATACAGGTAGACTTCTGCATACTTCCACATATACTGTCACACACACACACACACACACACACACACACACACTTCTTCTTCTTCTGCCTTTCTATCCCCCAATGGAGCATAGGTCCTCGACCAACTCACGCCAAGTCGTTCTATTCTTCACCATTACATGGAGCTCTCCCCATGTCATCACCATCTTTCTAACTTCATTCTCCAGCTCTATTCTCTATGTGTTTTTTGGCCTACCTTTATTCCTATGCCCCCGTGGGTTCCAATACATGACATTCTAGTTATGCTATTCTCCTGTTTTCTCAGTGTGTGTCCTATCCAACACCAGCGTTTTTTCCTCACCTCTTGATCCACTGGAGCCTGTTTATTTCTCTCCCAAAGCTCTACATTAGTTATTCTATCATACCATTTAATTCCTTCTATTTTGCACAGGCGCCAGTTAATGAATGACTGTAATTTGTTTGTTATATCCTTAGTTGTTCTCCATGTTTCCGCCCCATACAATAGTACTGATTTGACATCAGAATTAAACATTTTTAGTTTAGTATTTCTTCTATTTTTTTTTTATCTCCACAAATTTCCTAATGCTATGAAAGCTCCTCTTGCCTGTTGTATTCTTATTTTAATATCTCTATCAGTTCCTCCATCTTTATCCACATTACTGCTCAGATAGGTGTACTACTCCACGTCTTGGAGTGGGGTGTCATTAAGAGAAACCACATTACTATTTGCCTGATTTATTCTCATTATCTTTGTGGATTTTCAGACCAAGCTGCTCTGGTCTAGTATATATAATTTATCTTGCATCTGATTCTGTGAATGGGACAGAAGAGAAATATCATCAGCGAAGTCCAGATTATCAAGTTTTAGGGGTCTATTGAAATCCATTCTTGGTGTTAGCAGTTACTGTTGTCATAATCCAGCCTATAGCCAGTGAAAATAAGTGGGTAGAAAAAAATTATCCCTGTCGCACACCTGTTTTTATTTCAAATGCATCTGTTAGCTTTCCCTCATGAAGAACTCCACATTTCATGTCTTTATATGTTGCCTTTACTAAGTTAATAATTTTCTGTGGGATTTCATAGTGCCCCATGAATTTCCAAAGAGATTCCCTATCGATGCTGTCAAATGCTTTTTCATAGTCTATAAACCCAATGTAAAGTGGTGAGTTCAGTTCAGTGCTTTGCTCTATTATAATACCTATTGTAGCTATCTGGTCAGTCCAGGATCAGTTTGACCGAAAACGTACCTGTTCATCTCTGAATTAATCAAGTAACAGAAAGTATTGTGAACGGCACTCATAGAAAGAAGTAGAAAGATAGAAGAACACACTAGACAACATAAAAATCGAAAGCTATAGTTACCGTGCCGGGAATTGAACCTGTCACCTCCAGACGGCGTCTGCGCCCCGCCATGAATACAAGTGCACTAAGATACATGGTCAACTAGGCACCCCCAAAGCAATAAGGTCTTACTGTGTTCGTAAATTGTTGCTGTGACTGTTATTCGACATTTGCTTCGTTAATATAAATTTATGTAACCTATGGTGCCATTTCAATGGGTTGAAATGAATTCTGTCCGTATTCCATAGTCGTGGATTTCAAGCTGTACGATAGACATGGCCAATGAGACACCTTTTTTGGGGGTGCCTAGTTGACCATGTATCTTAGTGCACTTGTATTCATGGCGAGTCGCAGACGCCGTCTAGAGGTGACAGGTTCAATTCCCGGCACGGTAACTATAGCTTTCGATTTTTATGTTGTCTAGTGTGTTCTTCTATCTTTCTACTTCTTTCTATGAGTGCCGTTCACAATACTTTCTGTTACTTGATTAATTCATAATATTTAACGGCCTCAAACGGTTCCCCCCTCTGTTCATCTCTTAGCTTTTTATTAGTAGCATTTTTTTAATCTTTCCAAAATAATTTTACCTAATATTTTTCCAGGAACTGACAGCAACATAATTCCTCTATAGTTTTCACACTCCTGTAGATCACCTTTTTTGGGCAGTTTCACAAGATATCCTTCTCTCCGGTCTGGTGGTATTTCTTCGGTCTCCCAGACTTTACTAAATAATCTCTATGTAGCAATTATGTTGATGTGTTTATGTTGGCCCTAATGGCTTCAGCTGGAATACCATCTGAACCTGAAGCCTTTCCTTTCTTGAGAAGATTGATAGCTTTTATAATTTCCTCTTTCGATGGTGCACAAACACTATCACACACTTATTATCACACACACACACATTTATGCACATACACACGTGATTTTTAACAATTTTTTTTTTTAAACTGAAAGTTACCACACTAATTGACAAGGCACACGATAGCGCTGCCATTGTTTATTTTTTAACAATTATATGTATATCACTATGCTATCAGTGCCAAACGTGGACACTTACATCATCCATTGTGCACAACAGAGATGAAATGCCTAAGAAGAGCTGCAGGAGTTTCAAGGAAAGACAGAATACGAAATCATGAAATCAGACGAATGCTAGGAATAAAGCCAGTCTTACAGGTCATCAAAGAACAACAAATGAAGTAGTTTGGACACCTAACAAGAATGCCCTGGTACTATCTGCCACAGCGAGCCACTCTAAAGCGTTACAACGGGTATAGAGCGAGTGGAAGACCTCTGAAAACATGGAGTGATGGCATTAAGATCAGCCTTACAGAAATGAACATCAGTCTTAATAGTGTTCCTGACAGAGATCATCAACGTATATTACATCTCCCCCCAACACTTCGATGTGGTACCAGGTGGAAGGGAAGAAGAAGATATATATATATATATATATATATATATATATATATATATATATATATATATATATATATATATATATATATATATATATATATATATTAATTACTGTACACCGTCCACTTCCGGCTATATACAGGCTACTCGTCAAGACAGCTGACAGAAGGTATTAGTCACAGTTATGTATGAACGGATAAATGATTCGCTTCTGCGGTTGTCTCAGGCAGCTGTTACATCTGTTGTGATATTTAAATACGAACCTGGCTCCACCCAAACGTGACCCGACACCCCCCCCCCCTTTTCCCTTTCTCCCCTAGTAACATTTCTTGATATGAATTACACGATCGATCAATCGATATACCTGAACGGAGATTGAATCGAATCTAGGTCACTGGGGTCCTGTGTGATTTGTTGTTGTATTGCTTCATAGACCAGCCACTTGTTGTGTTATCTAACAATAGACTACACAGTTTTATATATGGTTATGTTAAATATTATCTTTACCATCGTCATACCACGGGGGTGTCTTTTATTCCCTCAAAGAGTATAGGCTTTGAAACAATTCACACCAAGGCTTCCTAACTTTTGCTCTTACAAACACCTCACTCAGTAACCTAATGGTGAAAGATAAAGTCGGGAGATGTGAACCAGCCTCATTGGACACGGTTATAAACCATAAGTGATCTGCCACCAGTGCGGACAGCTGATAAGAAACTGTCCGTCTGTGTCACCGCCCGCACGTAACTCTGTAGCTACAGCGACGTTCCTCCATTTACCCCAGAGTGTCACTCTGGTACCCATTTCCTTGAGGCTCGGTGAACCCGGGGAACCGCCCGGTTTCGAACACCGACCGTGGCTGCAGCGAGTCGCAGCGGATTTGAAAGCAAACCTCCTAACGACTCCGCTAACGCGGCCACCCCCCTCTCTCTTTCTCTCTCTCCTCTCTCTCTCTCTCTCTCTCTCTCTCTCTCTCTCTCTCTCTCTCTCTCTCTCTCTCTCTCTGTTACCTCTTATCTCTTAAATTTCAATGTCTAGTTCACTTCTTCATGTTTTCTCTTTTCTGTAGATTCCAGTGCAAAGACATACTAGTTATATTGTTTTTAAGTTTTTCCAGCGTGTGTTTTATTCCAAAAGAAGTATCCGTTTATCCCCTAATGGTTCTCTGGAATGTGTTTAGTTCTCTCTCAAAGTCCCACATAAGTCATTCTATCATACTTTTTAATTTTTTCATTCTGCGAAGGCACCAGTCTTCTTTTTCTTTTACCGGTTTACTGACTGAACTCCGGCGGAAATTTATGGTTGCACGTCTATTCCTTGATTTTGCTCTTGTTCCATAACATCATTTGTGCATGCATATCCGTTTTACAGATCTGGCTTATGTTTATGCAGAATGTTTGTTCCTTGCCTCTCAGACATATGCACCCCAAATCAGTCGACTCCGACGATATTAAGGGAACAGTGGGCCTATTCTCATAACGGGGAACCCACACGGACATATTCCCAGAATGAGCTAAATAATTTGCGCCGCAGTTCCGTAGATGTTTCTTTTATTTATCTTTCTATAACACTTCCCGCCCGGCTCTCTAGCGTAGTTGTCTAAACCGGATTGCGTGGAGACCGGGTGACGAACTCCTTGTGGTCCGGGTTCAATCCCGGGGGTAGGCAGAAAAGCCACATTTTCTCCCAGATTTACGGTATTTACAATGGAATCAAGGCCGAAAGGTTGCGATATCCATAATACCGAGCCTAAGGGTTAACAACTCATGGCTTCTGGATACTAAAACAAACATAACACTTCCCAGTTGTCACAAGTTACAGACTTTTTTTTAATTGTCAAATATTATTATGTAGTAAGTAATCAGAGACGACCCATGTTATGCCATTGACTCCAAAAGGTTGTTGGTATCTTACTGACTTGACAGGCGAGTTTTCCATTGAAATGTGGAGAGACATAGGGGCCGCAACCCATGGCCATGGCGAGTGTGACTAGCAAGACCAGCTGACGTTATCCCTTTCAAAACTGAGCAGCTGTTTCTTTAAACTCATGTATGACAAGAAGCTGAGCTTAAAACCAATACATACTTAGGTTTAAAGGATTTTAGCACAGCCACACAATGATACAGAACATGTTATACTTATAACTGACATACAAAGGTTTAATATAACTATGTCTATCCGGGAAGGCTGAACCGGTCAACAAATACTCGCAGAAGTCGGATGTGTCGGCCGAAAGGCGCAAATATCGCAGTTATGCTGTAAACGGGCACAAAGCAATTACACCTTTTAATAAACGCAGAAGAAGCAGAAGACATATATCTGTGACAGAAGACTTCAGGAAACTAGTCTGCGGGATGTACACCTCAAAGATGACAAACAAGCAGGTACAAATCCAAGAAGGCCTGGTTGGCTGGTTTAAAGAAAAGAAAAAATTTCAGGCACAACCAGCATCGCCAAAGAGGGGGTTTTAGGTTATAATTGTGACCAGGTTTAAGTGCGCGATTCAAAATCGTGTAGCGCTGCACGCCAACAAGTAGCTCTGAAAAGAACTATTGCAGTGTTGATGCGATCAGAGGATAAGACGCAAATACTGTCCAGACCGGCGGCGGGGTCGTCTACCGGGCGAGCCAATGGGTGACCCGATCGCTGATGTCCGTGAACGCCGTTTTAACCACGACAGTTACACTGGAGCTCATGACAGCTGCACACCCAGAGTCTAATGGGCGGTTGATGACAGAATTATAAGTAAGAGTGTTATATTTTCTTTGGAAACGCCAAAAAAGAATGTAATTACAGCACTCAGTAGAGGGGAAGATGAGAAGAGGCAGACCAAGAAAGATCTGGATACAGAACTTGACTGACAGGACAGGCCTTGGGTATGCAACCATGAAGTCTATCACATCTGACTACCAAAGGTGGAGAGAGCTGATCAGACAGTCAACATAAACTGGTGACACAACGACACGCAGTGTTACGCAACGATGATGATGATGATGATGATGATGATGATGATGATGATGATGATGATGATGATAAGTTGTTCAGTACTAAAAGAATCTATAAGACTTTTACAGTAAATGCATGATATGTCCAGGTCAAGGAGTCGCCGTGGCGAAGCGGCTAGACGCTAGCGTGCGGATCGGAAGGTCGTGGGATCGTCGGCCTGTTTGATGCTGACCATATAACCCATTTTGTGCCGATTAGTCTATAAAAATAAAGGTCTAGCCTAATATGCCCTATACGTCGAAAGGCGTGGAAAAGGGACCTTTCCTTTTTTTTGTTTTTTACGTCCGGGCCATTGTTTCCATCACACGGCAGGTTACAGCGTAATTTTCATTTGCTTTCCCTAAGGGACCCGTTCACATGAGAGATTACTGTTACATAAATGTATTTTATTTTATTATTAACCATAGAAGTGCCCTACTGTTTCACAAATAATACTGAGGGTCCCACAGTTAACAAACGAGATAGAAAAAGTTAACATAACATATGATAAGAAGATAGCGGCCGTTGTGGACCAAGCTAGAATGAGGGCTAATGCGAGGGCCAGTCCTACCGTCGTTCCCATGCGTTTCCTTAAGGCTGGGCAGATTTATAAAGGTAAATTCAACAAGGGTGCATACGCTCCATCGATGCTTGGCTGTGCGAGGGACTGGCTACTGGCGGTTGACCTGCCTGGTCACGAAAAGTATCCAGAGTTGATCCGAAAAACCGGCCTACGAACTGACACAGTCCCACACTCTACGGAGAAACGTCAGCTCATCCTGATCGAGCTGATCGTGCCGTATGAGTCGCGAATAGACGAAAGCCACATGTAAAAGTTTGAGAAGTACAGTGACTTAGCGGCTGGTCTGAGGAGAGACGAAGCGTACACAGTAAGAATCTTCGCCGTCGAGGTAGGCGCAAGAGGTCTCGTTTCCACTTTAATGTACAATGTGATTAAACAACTAGGCCTGCGAGAAAATGAGCGCAAGCGAGCACTGAAACAATTGGGCGAGGCTGCTGAGAGGGCCTCGAGCTGGTCCTGGACACAACGGAACGTCGTGGGGGATGGGCCTCGGTGAGCTGGTCCGGGTATCTAGTGGAAAATAAAGTCTTATCCCTTAAAGTCCATCGTGTCCGTATTGTCTGCCAGTGTCCCTCTGCCATTTGCCAACAAAGTCTAACATGTGTCCGATAAACCAACCGTAAGCTTGCCACTAGGTCGTCCAGGTAAGATGACTGCTCCAATTATGCTACCGCAGCGACTATGTAAATACACTTCGTATCTCACAGTACCTTTTGCAAAGTCACCAATTTCGTCTTGTCCCTGTCCGAGAACATCCGGTAATACTTGCAACAGGAGACAATCAACCCGGAGCCTCATGAACTCAGGTGGGCCCACTCTCTGAAAATGTATAGGAGCTCGTGGGCCGAAACATTTGTCGATGAGAGATTACTTCTACTGATGATTGGTAGACTCCTGTGTTACATGCTCACCTGTGGAGTTTCTTCTTATCACCGTCATTAATTTCTACTTCTGCTGTTAAGCGCCGTGGGGAGAAATAGTTTGCGGTCGATTGCTTGATAGGCAGCAATGGCTTTTGTTATTCCGTGTCGATGTACAATCTCTTCAATGTTATTAAATCATTTATCCTAGGGTGACCTTTTGCTGTCTGAAAGATGCTCAAAGTATTCACCCGCCCCTCCCCCTTTTTTTCCGTCTCTGCAGCTATCGTTACACGGGTCGTAAGGTTGTTCAACAGTTGTTGTTCTACTATCTTCTCTAATCTGTATCAATAGTTATTTTTCTTTCCGAAATGCATTCAGTATTGATAATTATTTTAGCTTATTCGGAGTGTATTATAAAACCCATACCATGTTTGGCCTTTCCTTGTTGATTGACACCGCCCCATATTAGAACATAATTTTGATGTATTTGTTTTTTATTTTGTACCTGTCACAACCCTATTAAGTACAGTCAGTGTTCCACACCGTAAGGTGTGCACCCAGGGTTGACACAGAGGTCAGGGCCGTCACTGGTCAAGTCCGTTCTGTGATCGCACGGCGAAACCAGCGCTCAGGATAAAGCAAGAAAGCCTGAACTGTGTTTTAGTAACACGATGACTGCTTCTGGGACTGAGCTGGTGAACGGGGTTAAGAGACACGAGGTAGAAGGAAGAAGGGACATTCGGTGTGCGTCAGTCAGGAAGAGAGGACGTTTAGTGACTGGATAGTTTATGTTATAGTATTAGAGTTAGGATATATTTCTGTTAGTGACTGGATAGTTTATGTACAGTTTTGTGTTAGGATAGGATAGTTCTTGTGTAGAGTATTTATGTATATGTGCTGTGAGAGAGTGGCTAACCTGGACACTCTGACCCTGCACTAAGACAGAGACTGTGACAGTTTGATTGGGTCAGCGTGGCGATAGAAGAGAGCGTATCCTGCCGGATTGTGGTTTGTACACCAGAGTATTGCCTGTCGCACGTACTGGGGACGGGGCGATTGTAAAGACCGTCCAGCCAGAGGGTCCAGGCAATAGGTGGCCACACGGCGGGAAGTCAACTGTCTATGTATTACCTGTACTTCCAATAAAGATTGTCGTGTGTGCTCTGTGTGCGTTCGGGTTCAGTGTGTGTTGTAGGTTAGTCTGTCTGTCATAGGCCTAGTTAGCGAGCCACGGACCGGCAAGGTCATACCAGAGGTTTGTGACAGATTATGGGAGCGTTCGTCCTTGGGAATTGAATCTATAGTAGTAGCTAGATAGTAATAGTTGTCTGCGTTAATTGTGAACCCAATGTGCTTGTATTTATTTGTCTAAATAGGAGACACAGATTAGTTTGTATGTTTAGCTGACTGATTTATTTTTCTTCAAGTTTTGTCGTTCACTATTGTAGGGCTAACGTGATTGAGTTAATCCCTTAATTTTGATGTTGCTATCGAGTAAGTTGGTGATGGCGTTGCTGAGTTTATTCTCTTAAATATTGCATCGTTGTTCGGGCCTACTCTTAATTTTTGATAGCGACATCGGGGTTGGCTTGGATCACCCGTAGCGCTATAAAGTGATAGTTTGTTATCGTTTTCGTATTTGTTCCGACTGATTGTAATTAATAATGACTAAATGTGATAGGGCTGCGTTTGCGTCGTGACAAGTTAGTGACGTAGAGGAGAAATAGTTTGACGGACAGTAAAAAGTGTGAGGAAGGTCAAGATTGTGTGCTGTTGTGTGGTTTCTGCCGACATCGATCAACCGAGGCCTGTCGATCTCGGTCATCACATCATCCTCATCATTCTTTCTGTGGGAGGCCAAGAATCAAGGACTGGAGAGAAGATAAGTTTGTTTTGCTTTTGGTGTATTGTTGTGGTCTGTTCTCCAGCCCTCGAGGGTTCTACGCAATTGTATTTGAGCCCCTGGCACCGTTCATTGTCCTTCTCATTTCTCGTCTGTCCTATTCATCATTTACGTTATTTTTTTCGTTCATTTGTGTTGTGTTGTCCTTTGTTTTGTTGCTAGGATTAACATAAGATTATCATATATCCGATTCATTCGGAAATTGTAACGAATAAGTCTTGTTTGTAAATAGTTATTGTTTCGTTGTGACCCATCCCGTTTTTCTGTATCGAACAGTCCAAATTGTTCCACACATCATCATCCCTCAATTATTATTCCTTTTCTTTGTATTGCATTATTATTATTTGCTATATTATTTGCATTGTTTTCACTGATTTCCGGGCTTGCCACTTGTAATTTTTAGTATTTTTGTTCGTGGCAGCTACGGTTAGTCAGGTGATTTGTTGAGTGGTTGTTGATTATTATTTTGAACGAAAAAGATTACTTTGTTGCAACTAAAATGTCGAGTCTCGCTGAATTTATCGAGATGGCCAAACAGCATGGGATGACGGGTGAAAAGGTGCTGGAATGGGCGGATAAGAAATATGGAGAGTTGAGAGAAAAAGAGGAACGTGACCAAGAGAGAAAAGACAGAGCTGACGAGAGAGAACTCAAGAAATTGGAACTAGAAGCCGCTAGTAAATTAAAAGAGATTGAGGCTATTAACATAGAAAAACAGTTAGAAGCCACTGGTAAATTAAAGCAGATCGAGCTATTAACCCGAGCTGGAAGCATTAAAAGCAAAGATGTAGCTCTCAAACAACAGGAGTTATCTGCGATGGCTGAGAGAGACAGGGTACAGTTGTTGATAAAGGACAAAGAGCTAGAACACACATCTACCTTGAGACTCAAAGAGATGATATGCAATGCAGACCTAGAAAAAGAAAGGCTGGTGATGGAACTAAAGGCCAAAGAGATAGAAGCAACTAGAGATGCTGAGGTGCAAATGCGTAAGGCTGAGATAAAGGCTGCTGAACCTTCGTTCAAAAAGTACCAGGGCCTAATAAAATTTTTTACACAGGGTGATTCCATATCTGCTTGGACACAAAATTTTGAATGTATGGTTAATCACTATGAGGTCCCTTTTAAAGAGTGGTCACTCATTTACCGAAAACATTTAGGGGGGGGAACCTTTGAAATTACTAGAGACAATCCCTACTGAAAAACTTGAGGATTATTACTTTGTCAGGGACAGAATTCTCCAACATTTCTCCCTAGATGAGGAATCTTACAGAAATACCTTTAAAAATTTGATTCCGAAAGCTGAACAGACATTTCTGGATTACATGTCTGAGGTGGTATCCACTTTCGACAAATGGGTAACATCGGCGAAAGTGAACAAATCATACGAGTTGTTAAAAGATCTTTTGATAAGAGACAAGGTGTTGTCAAGTGTCCCTAGCAGCATGAAGACGTTTTTGATTGAACAAAAACCTGAAACAGTAAAGCAGATGGAAGATGCAGGTGCTGCATACTGGAATGCACACAGAAACATTTTTAGTTTCAATAAGGGTGCAGACATCAGCTACGGAGCTGCAGTACAACCTGTATACAGGAAAAAGCAATATACTCAGAAGAAAGGAGAATACTCAAAAGAGTATAAGAGCTACAGACCTGTAAGAGATAAAGGTCCAATAGTTACATGCCTTTACTGTAAGAGAGATCATGGTCAACGACAGTGGTGTGAGCAGAATCCAAAGTATGAAGATCATTTTCGTAAGAGGGAGAAAGCAATTCAGGAGAAAAGAACAGTAAACTACCCACTCCAGTGTCGACTGTGCGACTCGATTGATCATTTACAACGAAATTGTAAGATGAAAAGAAGACAGCATCAGAGTGGCGCTGCAGAAACGTCTGAGAGTGGCAGTGATTCTGAAAGTAAGTTGTCTGAGGGGAGTCTAGCAGATGTACCTACTGCAAATTCAGCTGAGCTTGTGAATTTTTCTGACACATGTTGTCAGATCTGCAGAGAGTTTAATGAGGATGGTAAACTGACCTGCGGACATAATGTGTTCGCAGAAGGGGTTGCAAATGCTGCAACCAGTTTCGATGGCCAGTTGAAGTTTACGAAAGGGGTAGTTAATGGAAAAGTAGTGACAATTTTACGGGATTCTGGTGCGACCGTTTTGGGTATAAGAAGAAGTCTAGTGAATGCATGTGATTTGACGGGTGAACATATTGTGTGTCGAACTTTTTCAGGCAAGAAAGAAAAGTATGAGTTGGCATGGGCCAATCTCGAATCTGCCTACTGCACAGGTAGAACAAAATTTGCAGTGCTAGCAGACCCTGTTGCTGATATTATCCTTGGCAACTGTAAAAATGTAAAAGATGTCCCTGAAAGTGAGATAATCGAGTGGCAGAGGAATAACATTGCTTGCAATGTTGTAACTAGACAGCAAGCAGAGAGAGAGAGAGTAAAGAGAGTGAAAGAGAGTGTTTGGAAAAAGTTTTGGCGTTCATACCTTCTACATCAACCAACCTCAGAGAAGAATTTATCACTAACCAGAAAGGTGATAGTTCTTTAGTAAAATGTTTTCAACTTGCCGATCAACCCGATAAAATATCAAAATCTGGTAACTGGTGTTTTGGGTACAAGAAAGGAGTGTTAATGAGATTCTACAATAAGGGCTCATCCATCTTGACACAGACTGTGCTACCAAGCTTATACAGGACAAAAGCTCTGGAACTAGCTCATGACTCGCCATTTGCCGGGCATATGGGCTCTGAGAAAACTAAACTTAGACTGCTCAGTGAATTCTACTGGCCGGGTTTTTGCAAGAGTGTAAAAAACTACTGCAAATCTTGTCATCTATGCCAAACGATGGTGCAAAAGGGTAAACACCCAAAAGCTTACGTCCAACCGACAGATTTAGCAGATAGACCATTTCAGAAGGTGGCAGTAGATTTAATTGGGCCGTTAAACACAGTCTCTCATAAGGGAAATCGATTCATTCTAACTATGGTTGATTTTTGTTCACGTTGGGGGGAAGCTGAAGCTCTCAAAAACATCACCTCCCAGGATGTGGGAGAGGTTATGTTACAGTGGTTTGCTAGATTCGGGTTTCCAGAAGTCATTTTGTCTGACAGAGGTACACAATTCATTTCAAGCGCAATGCAACAGTATACTAAACTGATGGGTACCAAACAGGTGTTCACCACCCCATACAATCCAGCAGCTAATGGAGTGTGTGAAAACCTGAATGGCAACCTGAAGCGAATGCTAGCCAAAGTGACTTCCGAACGGCCAAAAGACTGGGATGTGTTGTTGCCAACGATCCTCTTTGCATACCGTGAGGTTCCTCAAAGCAGCACAGGGTTTTCACCGTTTGAACTGGTATATGGAGCTAACCCTAGGGGTCCGTTGTCTATTTACCGAGAAGGGTTAATAGGCAAAGTGACTGATGCTAAAGCATTAACCGAATACGAGATGGTTACAAATCTAAGGGATAAAATCATGAATGCATGTTTAATAGCAAAAGACTCTTTGCAACAAGCTGGTACCCATTACCGTGTTTATGCAAACAGAAATGCGAAAACAATCTCACTTGCTGAGAATGAAGAAGTGCTTCTGCTCCTTCCAGACAAGACTGACAGATTGTCAGTAACATGGCAAGGACCATTTAAAGTAGTCAAAAAGTTATCTGATGTTGATTATCAAATCATGTATAAGGGAAAACTTAAAATATACCATGTTAATATGTTGAAACCTTACAAACAACGGGTTCAGACAGCCGAGAGAACAACTGTAGAAACTACTCCATGTATTGCATGTAGTTTAATTAACGAACCAGAAGAGGGTCCATCAAATGAACAAATTTTAACCCCACTTACCATTTCAACTAGCACATGGAAGGAAATAAAAATTTCAGACTCATTAACCACACCAGAGAAAGAAGTAATAAAAGAATTACTTTCACAATTCTCAGACATTTTTTCTGACATTCCAGGTAGATGTACGGCCATTAAACACCACATACAATTGAACATCAAGAAACCGATAAAAATAAAACAGTATCCTATTCCCGAACAATACAGAGAAAGACTTATTGATGAAATTAAGATGCTTGATAGAGCAGGCATTATTACCAGATCGAATTCCTGCTATTGTTCACCACTAGTGATTGTAAAAAAAAAAAGACGGGTCAATACGGGTCTGTGTCGATTTCAGAAAAATCAACTCTCATACTGACTTAGACGCGGAACCTATACCTAATGCTGACGACCTATTGTCTTTAATGGGGAAAGCCAAAGTCTTTTCAAAACTTGACTTGACCAAAGGCTATTGGCAAGTCCCGATGACAGAGAGCTCTATGCACATAACCGCATTTCCAACACCAGAAGGCCTGTATGAGTGGAAATATATGCCCTTCGGTTTGATTAATGCCCCTGCTACCTTCGTTAGACTCACAAGATTAGTTCTAAAAGACATACCTGATGTTGCTACCTACATAGATGATATATGTATCTTTAGTAATAATTTTGCTCAACATGTAACCACACTCCGAACTGTTTTTGAGAGAATTAAAGAATTTGGATTGACGATCAAACCATCTAAAGTTGAAATCGCTTTTGAAGAAATTGATTTTTTGGGTCATAAAATCTCGAAAGGGATGATAATGAGTGATGAAAAAATTATTTCAAAAATTTTGAATCTTAAAAACCCCACCACCAAAAAGGAAATCCGAAGCTTACTCGGCCTCATCAATTATTACAACAAATTTATACCAAACTTCAGCCAAGAAACCGCCGCTTTCACTAAATTATTAAAAAAGGGATCTTCTAATACAATTGAGTGGAACCGAGAACTAGATCAGGCTTTCACCAAAATCAAGACTCTTTTCTCCAGTCCACCTATTTTAAAACTTCCTAATTTTCAATTGCCTTTTGTTCTTAGATGTGATGCCAGTGGTACGGCAGTTGCGGGATGTCTAATGCAGTTTGATGGCGAGATTCTACACCCGATCTGCTACGTGAGCAGGAAATTGTCTCCAGCCGAAGAACGCTATTCGACGGCGGAACAGGAGTGTCTTGCGGTGATTGTTTGTGTGACAAGACTCAAACGTTACCTTCTGGGCAGACCTTTTGTCCTTCAAACAGACAACCAGCCATTGCTCGTCATTAAGTCTGGTGCCCCAAAGAACAATCGAATCGCCAGATGGGCACTGCTACTGCAAGATTTCCAATTCACCATCACACACATCAAGGGCAACAGCAAC
The DNA here is from genome assembly GCA_905116865.2 of Candidula unifasciata. Classification (NCBI taxonomy): domain Eukaryota; kingdom Metazoa; phylum Mollusca; class Gastropoda; order Stylommatophora; family Geomitridae; genus Candidula; species Candidula unifasciata. The sequence goes on from CAJHNH020003979.1 coordinate 335,792, forward strand.
AACCTGGCTGACTTATTAAGCCGGCTGTAAAACTATTGATTGCCTAGTGGTATCCTGAAACTGACAGTCTGGTACCTTCAGAAATTTAAAGACTGTGTGAAAAGACATTGTCTTCATATATTCATGCCTTCTTGAATGACTAGAAACTGTCTCATAACGGAATTCTACACCAAGTTTCATAGATCCAGTTGTCAAGTAGCAGTGTATACAAGTACTGTTCTAGCCTAAAACCAGTGAACTGAACAATCGTAAAAGATTACCCAACAGGAAGATAGAGGTGATGATCATTCTAAGGACTTCAGCAGAATGGAAAATGTGATGTATGAAAGAAGAGTGTAATTGGAATAAAAGGGAATGAATGTATAGAATAGAAGTCTATGTTGTGATTGTCATATTATAAGTTAATCTTATTATGTTCATCTTTAATATAATATATGTTGTATGGATTTATATATTTTTTTATATGTTCTGTATGTGCTATATGTTTTATATGTTTCTGTATGTGCTATATGTTTTTGATAAGTTTATGTTTCTTTCATTGCACAATTATTATTTGTATTTTTGATTTATTGATTTGTAGTTTATTCATTCAATTTCGTTTTGCACAAATTTTTATATTGGTTTATTTTTTTTTATTTATTTTGATTTGTAACTTTTGTGTTGATATCTATGATGAGTAATTTATCTAAATTTATTTTTCTTATTTATTTTGATTTGTAATTATTGTGTTGGTATCTATGATGAGTAATTTATCGGTATTTATTTTTCTTATTTATTTTGATTTGTAACTATTGAGGTGGTATTTATAAAAGGGAAATAATTTTGAGTTTGAAAATTATTTCATGTATATTTTGCTTATTTATTTTGATTTGTAAATTTTATTGTTTTGTTGGAATGAATATAGTGTAATGACTTTTGTGTGTGAAATTATTATGTATGTATTTTACTTATTTATTTTCAGTGTAAAATTATTTGTGGGACAATCCATTTGGATTTTACAAATATATTTTCTTTTCTTTTCTTTGCTAAAGATTTTTGGCTAGATCACATAAGTAATGTTAATTGTTTGATTTGCAATTATTTTTGTTTTAAAATTTTCGAATTGCAATAATAATATTCTTCGGTTTTTGAAACTTAATCTGAAATCCATTACTTTTTTATAAAAAGTTTCAATGAGTTTAATATTAACTGAGTGTCTATGTGCACTAAATGTAAATGTTAAAGTATATGTTAGACAATAATGCATTATGAGTAGATAGTTTTGTAAACTAGTAGACTTTAAAATAACTGACAATTTAGTTTGGCAGTGACAACGAAATTTTCTTTAAATTTTTTTTATTTTTTTTTTTCTCTTTAAATTGTTTTTTTGGTTTCTAAAATTGATGATTGACAATTTAAATGAAAGTTAGATTGTACTTTTACAAGGGCACTCACATGGAGAGTTAATGATGTTGTAACTAATAATGCATATATGGAGATTGCATTTGAGGAGTAGCACTATCCTTGGAGGATGGGAGTGTGTCCAACTGGCCACAGATTTGTTTACTGCCTATTTTGCACTGTGGGTCATATGGGGTGATTTGTGTCTTGGCAGGTACTGCGGATTCGCGGACACATTATACGACTGTAGGTCGGGGAGTCAGGTCATGACTCCTTTTCACAACCATGGACAAGTCTTTGTGGAGACAGTCCATGACGCCCACTGTTATAAATCACGGTGTCGTTGGTTAAACGGCTTGGGAGTGTATACAGTGGCGTCTTACTTGCACAGTAAGTGAAGTAAGGTGTAATTGGGTCCCGGACGATTTGAGTGTCCACCCAAATTATTATTTATATCATTACCCATATGATTTGAAGGTGTAATGAGTAGTGACGTATTTGTGTCAAGGGCTGATACCATTTCTACCCATTAGGGAGGAGCTTACCCATTGAATGTATATACCCATTAAATATGTGCCAGATAGTTTGTCCTTAGGTGATTGACCCAAAAGTACATGACATATTTTTTTTTTAGGTAACTAAATATTGACGATAAAATTTAAAAACATGACTGTACATGATGGCAGGCCATGCTTTGCTGATACTTGACTTTGTCAGGAAGTATCAGTTCAGAGGAAGGGTGAATGTCACAACCCTATTAAGTACAGTCAGTGTACCACACCGTAAGGTGTGCACCCAGGGTTGACACAGAGGTCAGGGCCGTCACTGGTCAAGTCCGTTCTGTGATCGCACGGCGAAACCAGCGCTCAGGATAAAGCAAGAAAGCCTGAACTGTGTTTTAGTAACACGATGACTGCTTCTGGGACTGAGCTGGTGAACGGGGTTAAGAGACACGAGGTAGAAGGAAGAAGGGACATTCGGTGTGCGTCGGTCAGGAAGAGAGGACGTTTAGTGACTGGATAGTTTATGTTATAGTATTAAAGTTAGGATATATTTCTGTTAGTGACTGGATAGTTTATGTACAGTTTTGTGTTAGGATAGGATAGTTCTTGTGTAGAGTATTTATGTATATGTGCTGTGAGAGAGTGGCTAACCTGGACACTCTGACCCTGCACTAAGACAGAGACTGTGACAGTTTGATTGGGTCAGCGTGGCGATAGAAGAGAGCGTATCCTGCCGGATTGTGGTTTGTACACCAGAGTATTGCCTGTCGCACGTACTGGGGACGGGGCGATTGTAAAGCCCGTCCAGCCAGAGGGTCCAGGCAATAGGTGGCCACACGGCGGGAAGTCAACTGTCTATGTATTACCTGTACTTCCAATAAAGATTGTCGTGTGTGCTCTGTGTGCGTTCGGGTTCAGTGTGTGTTGTAGGTTAGTCTGTCTGTCATAGGCCTAGTTAGCGAGCCACGGACCGGCAAGGTACGATTCCTTCTGGATATTTGATTCTTTCACGAACATAATTATTATTTGACTTGGTTATGTAAACAACTGCAAGAGTTTTTGACAATAAGTGCAAGAGGTGTTAGAACCATGGTTACCATCATGGAATTTCCCCGTGGTTTCACAAGAGATTCCTCAATATCCTTTAAATATTGGCGGGCTCTGTGGGTTCCACATGTATCAAATCCTCCTCTGCATTAATTCCTTCCAGAGCAAATAATTATGCGATTATCTAAATGACGAGATCCCTACCAAGCCAGGCAAGTGAATGCACTGTGACCAGTACACGCTCGTGCCATCAATTTCACTGTCAATCTTTTTCAACTTTCTATTTTCTTCTCGTTATCTAAATTTCCATATTTCTGCATTTTTAAGGTTTGTGACATTCAGTTTCCATAAAATTGTGGGATCACGATCGCGTGTCATCTGAAACATGTTGAGCTCGCTTCCGGAAGGGGCGTCTGCAGCCAAACTGGCATTATTGTCTGTCTTTGTGGTTCTTTCATTACTTAGTTTACCCCAGTAAATTGGAAAAAGGGGGATGGATGACAGACAGAGAGAGAGAGAGAGAGAGAAAGAGAGAGAGAGACAGAGAGAGATAGAGAGACAGACAGACAGATTGACAGACACAGAGAGAGAGAAACGAGAGAGACAGACTGACAGACAGACACAGAGAGAGAGACGAGACAGACAGACAGACAGACAGACAGACAGACAGACAGACAGACAGACAGACAGACAGACAGACAGACAGACAGACAGACAGACAGACAGACAGACAGACAGACAGACAGACAGACAGACAGACAGACACATACACACACATACACTCACACTTACACACACATATACACCCACACTTACACACACACATACACACACACTTACACACACACATACACACACACTTACACACACACACACACATACACACACTTACACACACTTACACATACACACAGACAGACACAAATAATGGAACACCGAGATTCCCTGTGTTTGAGGTCGTTGTTTGAGCGGTTGAAACAGTAACAGCAACAGCCCGGGGAAGAAAAAGCGGCCGACATTGTTTGATCAAACATACGCCAGTTTTACATCTCCTGGCATTACTCCATAATTCACTGCGGCCACAGGGGACTGTATCCTGCACGCTTATCTCCCCCATAAACCCGGGTGACGTCCCATGCTGGGAATGCATTTTACAGGGAACTGTCCTTAATCCAATCATTCAACCCTCTGTGTTTGTATGTGGCTAGAGAACCTATCTATGTGTCTTGATAGAAGCGGACTCCCTATGGAAGATAAGTGGGGTTTCTGATTATGTGTATCTGGTGAATTAACTTCAATGTGCATATGGTGTAATAATACGCATACATACATACGTACGTTAATACATACCTACATGCATACAATCATTCATGCATACAATCATACATACATACACACATACACATGCACTCATATATGTATACATACACAAACACATGCGTACAAACACACATGCATACATATACATACACAAATGCGAGCACACACACACATATACATTCACACGAACTGCCGCTTTGGTGTGGCGGTTAGACGCCCGCCTTCAGATCCAAAAGGTGGTGTGTTCACGCCCTGACGGGGCTGTTTTCAAAAATGACCTTGTCTTTCAGGTCGACGCAGCCTTGAATCAGGTACAGTCCTGGGAAGTAGAGGAGGCAGGGTGATGTTAACTACATAACCAACCGAGTGTCGATTGTTCTAATGAAATAGGTCTAGCCCTATATGCCCAGTAAGCCTGAAGCCATGGAAAAGGGTCTTTTGCTCACTTTATACACACTATCTGGAAGGAGAGATAGAGGAAGACAACGAGAGAAGATGCTTGACAGTCTTGTTGCATGGCATGGAGGTATGTCGGCACACGAACTGATCCATGCTGCAGGAGATCGCAGATTATGGAGAGGCATGATCGTCCACGCCAGTCGGCAAGGCACCTGATGATGATGATACACACTATCGAAGTTCGTACATGCCATGTTGTTGTTAGACAGTCCATAATTTTTTATCTGGTCTTCCTCTACGTCTCTTCCCCTTGAATTGTTCTGTTTCACAATATTTTCTAGTTTTTCTCTTCACATGTAGGGCACACACACAGACTTACACACGCGCGGACAGCGTGAAAGTGAAAGAGAAAGATAGTGAGAGAAAGAGAGAAAACCTATCTTTCCTGCGCCAGCAAACAGCCATGCAGTCAACAATACTGACCTTAACAGTTGTGGCCAAGATCATACACAATTCATGTCTCCCTCACTAGTGACATCTAGTCAAGACCATCGAGTTATCCCACGTTATCTGGGTGATCTGTGCTAGACCTTGGGGGAAGCCGCTATTGCCAAACTTGCCCCAACAGTTCTGGGTATTAACTGGTCCCGCGTCTCACATTCTGGGTCTTCTCTGTGCGGTGTCAAGTATCGGTAATTCCATCCTTTATTTCAACGCTCTGGTGAACTACTTGCATGCAGTAGTCAAAGAACTGTAAGGAATTACAACAGTAGCTGAACAATTATGTGTTTAGTTAGTTATTGTGATTTATAATCATTTCAGCCGCTGTAGCTCGCCGTCACTTTGTTAATGTTTGTGCTGTTGAGTAAGGTGATGCAGTACTTCAGTGGCTAGCCTATCAATGAGCTGACTGTCTTTCCCTACCTAAAGATGCCTATTTAGAACGAGTCTAACTGCTGAAATGAGTGTCATTTCTTTAAGAAGATTATGTACAATCGTTTCACATCAAGCTCAGTTGGTCGAGATGTAAGTGACAGTAGTTAGTAAGCGAGATCTGCATCATACGTAACATTCCATTCTAGCGCAACAACTGTATATAGCAGTGTTTCTCAAACTTTGCTTAGCCGCGGCGCTTTTTTTCCAGTTAAAATTTGTCAACGGCGGCCTAAACTAAGTAACTGTAAGACTATTCGTATGTAAGAGATCAATTTAAAAAACAAACTCGCGTGTCTTGGAATATTTCGCTTCGCCCCTGTGAAGAGGTTGCGGCTGGGGCGCCGCGACTCACAGGTATAGGGCTATAGAGCAGCAATCCGCACTCAAGGTACGATGGTATCTGTATGATACAGACTTCTCTCTCTCTCTCTCTGTCTCTCTCTCTCTGTCTTTATCTCTCTCTCTCTCTCTCTCTCTCTCTCTCTCTCTCTCTCTCTCTCTCTCTCTCTCTCTCTCACTCTCTCTCTCTCTCTCTCTCTTTGTTTCTGCTCCTGGAATGCTTCGCGGTGTCAGGGCAGGAAGTGATCTCTGGGTAAAAATTACTTTTCAGTGTCTCTGATATTTCTGCTGTCCATGTTTTGCGGGGTCGACCTCTAGACCTGTTACCGCTGTATATTTATAACATTGTTCTCTATGCTTTGCCACGTCTGGTGTCAATTTTATTACATGGCCAAACCACTTGATTTATTGTCTGTATTATTTTAAGTCTGTATTATGTATATATTTTTGTTGTGCATATAATACATTATTGTTTGTATGCATGGTTATAGGCAATCTCTCAGTCTTCTTGCAAAATTATAAGTGGGTGAAGGTGGGGAAAGGACGCTTGGAGTACTGGAACCAGGTTCCTATATGAACAATGCACGTTTCCCACCATCTTCTCAGACACATTTGCTGACCCTAAACCTGTTTCGTTATGTTTAGCTAGGAAATCCTGGAAAGAAAATTCACACTGTAACATGACACATTGCTTTACTTTTATTCTTAGGTAAAGCAAATATGCAGTATCGTTGAGACAGGCTGGTTTTCCTGTATATTTTATTTGAAGTCAGGTGAAATGGCTGTACATATGTTTAATGTAAACCGTATTCAACAAAAAGCTAATTATGGGTGTTCACTGGTGCAGATATCACCCGCCTCTACTCATCTCTCTGGTTGGACTTCTCTTTTCAGTTGGTGACACCAAGTGTTTATAGGTCTATCTGGATATTATCTCTCCATGGTCTTCTTGGTCTGCCTCGTGGTCTAGTACCATTCAGCTTCCTTATTTATAACTAGTTCACATAGCATATCAGATAATATCAGCTCTTTGAATGCTTTTTCCTGGCTGCATTGGTGCAATACTTGCCAGCTGATCAACTCTTTCATTACCATTTACTCCTGCATGTAAAAATGTGTAGGTCCAGTTTAGAAGCGACTTCCTAAGGCTTTCTACGCATTTATTACATTTGACAGGAGCCTGACATTTAAAGACCATGTGGAGAGTGTTCTGACTAGATGCCAAAAAGGACTTGGTGCACTTAAGACTATGGCTGAATATGACATAGAGCAGAGAATGCTTTTCACACTATATCAGCACCTGATGCTGTCAGTGGTTGATTATGGCATGTGAATGCTTACCGTCTCAAAGAGCCAGATGGACAAAATAGAGCGCATACAGAACGCGGCTATGCGGGTCATTCTGGGTTGCACCAGAGACATCCCAGTGGTGTGTATGCGATACATCCTTGGTTTGCCGACTGTTGCAGGTAGGCACAAGGTGCTGCAGACGAAGTCATATCTCAGGGTAGCTGCAGAGACAGGCCATCCTTTGCATGAAGCTCTGGGTGCAGTTAAGGGTCAGCGGCTGATAAGATGGGAGTCATGGATTGCTCAGGCAGAAGACACAATCAGACAGGTTTGCATCCTTGAGAACGTTAAGACAAGGAGAGGAGTGGGTCAAAGTGCCACCTGAACAGTCAAAATTGTGTAGGGTCATGATCACACTGAGCGGGGAATGCAGAGACTGGCCAGCAGATGCCACAGAGGCGGAAATTCAGCAAATAATTCGTGATAATGATCGCTCAGAAGATTTGATCATTTACACAGACGGAGTGTCAAGAGGCAAAAGAAGTGCCTGGGATTTCTTAGCAAAAGTTAATGGTCGACGTTTGGTGCAGGAGAGCCTAGCATAATGATACAACAACATCCAACTTAAGAATGGAGGCAGTCACTGAAGCCTTCCGCTGGCTAGAGAACACGACACACACACACACACACACACACACACACACACACACACACACACGACACGCACGCACGCACGCACGCACGCACGCACGCACGCACGCACGCACGCACGCACGCACGCACGCACGCACGCACGCACGCACGCACGCACGCACGCACGCACGCACGCACGCACGCACGCACACACACACACACACACACACACACACACACACACACACACACACACATTTCGTGATTGTAACTGACCCAGAAAGCATGCTGAGGAAGATCAGAACAGGTATGCTTCGTGTAGAAAGGCATGCCTCGCTGCGGAGGACACGGGTGAGGAGTATTGTCTGGATTTTTTTCACTAGGGTTATGCCAGTGTGTTGGGAAATGAACAGACGGACAGACTGGCTGGCTCTGCACAGCTTGGTGGAATACTGATGTATGATAAGACAGACGTGGTTAGTGCCTTGTGGGAGAGCTTGTACAGTTCGGAGGAGCTGTGTGTGTATGTGTGTGTCTGTCTGTCTGTCTGTTTGTCTGTCTGTGCGTGCGTGCGTGCGTATGTATATGTATGTATGTATGTATGTATGTATGTATGTATGTATGTATGTATGTATGTATGTATGTATGTATGTATGTATGTATGTATGTATGTATGTATGTATGTATGTATGTATGTATGTATGTATGTATGTATGTATGTAGGTAGGTAGGTAGGTAGGTAGGTAGGTAGGTAGGTAGGTAGGTAGGTAGGTAGGTAGGTAGGTAGGTAGGTAGGTAGGTAGGTAGGTAGGTAGGTAGGTAGGTAGGTAGGTAGGTAGGTAGGTAGGGTAGGTAGGTAGGTAGGTAGGTAGGTAGGTAGGTAGGTAGGTAGGTAGGTAGGTAGGTAGGTAGGTAGGTAGGTAGGTAGGTAGGTAGGTAGGTAGGTAGGTAGGTAGGTAGGTAGGTAGGTAGGTAGGTAGGTAGGTAGGTAGGTAGGTAGGTAGGTAGGTAGGTAGGTAGGTAGGTAGGTAGGTAGGTAGGTAGGTAGGTAGGTAGGTAGGTAGGTAGGTAGGTAGGTAGGTAGGTAGGTAGGTAGGTAGGTAGGTAGGTAGGTAGGTAGGTAGGTGGGTGGGTGGGTGGGTGGGTGGGTGGGTGGGTGGGTGGGTTGGTGGGTGGGTGGGTGGGTGGGTGGGTGGGTGGGTGGGTAGGTGGGTAGGTGGGTGGGTAGGTGGGTAGGTGGGTGGGTAGGTGGGTAGGTGGGTAGGTGGGTAGGTGGGTAGGTGGGTAGGTAGGTAGGTGGGTAGGTAGGTAGGTAGGTAGGTGGGTAGGTAGGTAGGTAGGTAGGTAGGTAGGTAGGCAGGTAGGTAGGTAGGTAGGTAGGAAGGAAGGTAGGTAGGTATGTAGGCATGTAGGTATGTATTTAAAATTAAATCCCTTGCCGTCTTTACTATGAAGTTTGGCTACGGTGTACCACTAGTGTCTTTTGAAATATTCCGTAGTGAGGCCCCAGTCTTTTCCAGGGTGCAACTCTCGTACCAGTGTCTGAAAACAACAAGAACAGTTGTTCTTTTCTGACTGTCAACTACGAGGAATGAAGCCTAATATCGAGTGTCATGACATTTGTAACCTCTATCCTCTAAGCCTCTAAGTCGCACTATAGAACTACCGGTCACATTTTGTTTTCTTATTTAGAGGGTCTCCGTGGCAAAGTGGTCAAGCCGTTTGCTTCGCGCACTGAAGGTCGTGGGTTCGTTTCACGGCAGTACTGTTCAGTTCACGAGTTCAATTTTTAGAGAGATTCCCGTGGTTCGTCGCCGGAGCTACGAAGTTAGTGCTTTGTGCTACTCTCTCGACAGATAGCTAGCTGTTCTGCGAAGAGAGACTGCGTCATATGGGCTAAAACCCGGTGCCGTGGAGTCGATGCTCTCACCTTCACCTTTGCCTTTCTTATTTGAAGATGTCGGGTAGCCATCAAACCCGCAGTGACATCCAGGTACACTATGTCTGAAGTTCAAACCCTCAGTTGTGATGCTACCATGCGAGACCGCTAACACGCGAACAAACAGTTAATTATAGACTCATTATCTATTGGCTATCCTGAAGTGTGTGTAGGACACGAACCACTGACGATTAAATAATTCACTCACTCGTAATGCTGACAGGAAATCTGCTGCACGTAAAACGCCAGACGGCATGCAAGAACACTAGCGAGAGAGAGAGAGAGAGAGAGAGAGAGAGAGAGAGAGAGAGAGAGAGAGAGAGAGAGAGAGAGAGAGAGAGAGAGAGAGATATTAGAACATGTTTTCGGTTAAAGTTAGTTGCGTGTCCTTTACAGGACGTTGCAGAACCACCCCCAGCATTTTTTGCCTGTTGTGATTTTTCTAGGCAAATTTTACGTTCAGTAGTTTGCCATTGCTTTCTTGAGGTCAGCTCTCGGGACCGCTGTCGACACCAACGCAAGACAAATCGTCCACAGCTGGGATTGAACTCGGTACCCCGGCATTACGAAGTGCGTTCGCAACGCCTTAGCCACAGTCGCTGACGTGTATCCGGTGTCAGAAGAAAATCGGTGGCTAACCCTTTCTCTTGCTGCGTATCTACTGTGTTTGTGATATTTCCTCAAGCGTCTCGGGTGTGGGTGTCGACACAGAGAAATCTTTACAAGTGGGGAAGCAATCCTGAATGGGTCCAGGTCTTGTTTAAGTATATTATAATAATAAAATATTCTGGTGCTGAGTGAGAAATAAATAAATAGGTTCACGACCTAAGACTGACACATGTCACCAGGGCTGTCGGAACATGCGGGTTCGGGGCACCTTGGGCCACCCAGACCATATGTGAGGACGAATAATACCCCCCCCCCCCACCCAAGAGTGTGAGAACATTATCTATTTGAGTGGTTTTTTGTTTGTTTTTTAAACCGAACCCGCATGTTCCGACAGCCCTGGTGACATATGTCAGTCTTAGGTCGTGAAACTATTTAATTTGACCCAGTTCTCTTTCTTCACCTTCACTAGCTGCAATTTCCGGCTGAAAGTTCTGGTTGTTCATCCACTTCTGGGTTTGTTGGCATGGTTGAGAAATGATGAATCAAGTAGACACTTACGACAGCGATGTGACATTTGAGAATTCTGACGGAAAAGTAAAAAAGAGGGAAAAGGGGTGGGGGGGGGGGGGGAAATAATTTAATGGATGGATTTTATTTCTTAAAGATGTGACAATTTAGGGATTGTGGTAATGCATGGTTTTTATTTCTTGAAGATGTGACAATTCAGGGATTGTGGTAATGGATGGTTTTTATTTCGCAAAGATGTGACAATTCAGGGATTGTGGTAATGAATGGGGTTTTTTTCCAGAGATGTGACAATTTAGGGATTGTGGTAATGCATGGTTTTTATTTCCAGAGATGTGACAATTTAGGGATTGTGGTAATCCATGGTTTTTATTTCGCAAAGATGTGACAATTTAGGGATTGTGGTAATGGATGGTTTTTATTTCCAGAGATGTGACAATTTAGTCTTCTTCTTCTCTTCCACCTTGTACCTCATCGAAGTGTCGGGGGGAGATGTAATGTTCGTTGATGGGCTCTGTCAAGAACACCATTAAGACTGATGTTCATTTCTATAAGGCTGTTCTTAATGCCATCACTCCATATTTTCCGAGGTCTTCCACTCGCTCTATACCCGTTGTAACTTTTTAGTGTGGCTCGCTGTGGCAGATAGTAACAGGGCATTCTTGTTAGGTGTCCAAACCACTTCGTTTGTTGTTCTTTGATGGCCTGTAAGACTGGCTTTATTCCTAGCATTCGTAGGTGTCCAAACCACTTCATTTGTTGTTCTTTGATGACCTGTAAGACTGGTTTTATTCCTAGCATTCGTCTGATTTCATGATTTCCTATTCTGTCTTTCCTTGAAACTCCTGCAGCTCTTCCAAGGCATTTCATCTCTGTTGTCACAATTTTACGTTCATTGGAGGATGTAAGTGTCCACGTTTGGCATTGATAGCATAGTTTTGGCCAAAAAATAGATCTGATAAGATTCACTTTAGTACTCCGAGGTATCTGCTTGTGTGTCAACAGGGGAGATAGTTCCCCCCATTACTTGATTAGCTTTGGCACATCTCGAGCTAATTTCTCTGTCCAGTTTTCTGTCGGATGTGAAAATTGCTCCCAAATACTTAAATTCTTCTGTTTGTCTCAGGGTGTTGTTTTTTAATTTTATTTCTAAATTGTCTTTATGTCTTCCTATCCCCATTGTCTCTGTCTTTGTAGTGTTTATTTTCATATTATATTCCACCCCTTTGTTACTAATTTGATTTAGGTAGTTCTGTAGGCATTCCGTATTTTGTGCTATGAGTACCTGGTCGTCGGCGAATAGTAATTCTGTAATATCTTCTTTATTTATTAAAGTTCGTTTCGCTACATATGCTATCCATGTATGTTATAAAAAGAAGCGGCAATAGTACACAGCCCTGACGCACACCAGAGTTCACTATAAAAGTTCTTGACAACCCTGCCTTCGATCTTATGCAGCATTTACTACGTGTGTACAGGCTTTTGCAAATATTAATGAGATTATTGCTGGCTCCCTTTTTCCCACAACAAATTCCTGTCGACTCTATCAAAGGCTTTTTCCTGGTCTATGAATGTCAACAAACATGTCTTATCATGTTCTATTGCCCTCTCTGATAGTTGTCTCAATGTATAAATGACATCTGTGCAACTTCTGTTTCGTCGAAATCCCATCTGTGCTTCTGAAAGTTGATACTCTATCAATGATCTTAGCCTTTTTTCGATGATCTTAGCATACATTTTCCCAGACAAATTAGTGATTGTGGTAAAGGATTGTTATTTGGCAGAGATGTGACAATTTAAGTAATCTGATAATGGGTGGTTTTTATTTCGCAGATTTGTGCAATTTAAGGATTTTGGTAATGGATGGTTTTTATTTGCAAAGATGTGACAATTTAGCGATTGTGACAGTGGAGGGTTGTTGTTCTGCGGGATGTAACCATTTAGAGAGTGTGACGATGGAGGGTTGTTTGGTAAAGGGATATAGCAATTTAGGGAATGTGACCGGGGATGGAAAGGGAGTGGGGGGGGGGTGAGACCTCGGCAATGTGCTAAGTGTAAAATTGTGACGACGGAAGATTGTATTGCTAGAGAAGATTTTATTTTATTCAGATGTGAGAATTCAGAGATTGTGGCGAGAGCATGTTTTTATTTCACAGTGCTCTTGCACCTCTTGATTTCTTATGAATTGGTAAGAAAGAAACAAATAAGGGCCCCTCTAAACGCAGGTTGCGCATCGGGCATAACAACTCATATTTTTTTAAGAAATTATCCTCATTTAAGGATGGGTCGCCATGGGAGCCAAAGTAGTGAATGAAAAACACCCGACTCCATGTGGATTTGAACCCTTGACCTGCTGATCCGAAGGCGAGCGTGTAGCCGCTACACTGCGTCAGCCCATTGTGAATCAGAATCGCAACTTAATGAGAGGATCGACTTCACTGGACCAGGTTTGATTTCATTTGGCTCAGTCTCTCTCCGCAGAACAGCGCACAGAGCTCGACCTCCCTAGCTCCGGCGATGATTCCCAGGGATCTCTGTAAAAATTGCACTGGTGAACCGAAAAGCGCTGTCCTTTAACTAACCCACGACCATCATAGCGCGAGGCAAACGGCTTAACTACTTCGCCACAGACGACACCCCCCCCCCCACCCCCTCCTCTTTTTACCCCTAGCATTTAAATATATTGTCATTTGTGATCACGTTTTATTTTTTCGTTCATTATTTTGTGTCGGTTTGAGTCACTGGATAACAACTGCAGTCACTGGATGAAACGATTAACTGTGAATGAGACACTCAGAAATTGGACGCCATATTAGACAATGTAAACTTCTAAACCTTTTGTGCGTGTGATCCACGAGAGATTTAAACATGATGCCTCCACACGAAAGCAGCGCCTCGATAAAGTAACAAGTTTAGTGTGACGTTCAGGCAACTAGAGACGGCTGCATAATAGTTTAAATTGGGATATTATCTATTGTGTGTCTAAATCTCTAATTTGCCACGAGTGTGTTTAACTGCTTGGATATGTATCATAAACAAGGGCGCTGACATAAAGAAATCAGTGGGTGCCCTAGTCCCTAATCATTAGAGGATAGGATTGGATTGCTCGGGAAGTGGGGGGGGGGGGGGGGAGAGATGGTAGACTCAAGCCTTGCTTAAGGGCTCAGCTATAATAATATTAAAACACTTTTTATTATGTTTTGTATGGTGAACAAATGTAATACGATAATACACCTAATATATATATATATATATATATATATATATATATATATATATATATATATATATATATATATAATATGAAGTGTATAAACAATTTTTTTTTTACAATAGAACGATTATACACATTAAGGGGTCCACTTAGTCGTAATGCATAGTTTTCAGGGTGGAAACGTTCAGCTCCTCTTTTCGCGGTAATTTAATATTGGGAGAGGGGTAGACCTAAAATAATTTGAGGTAGAAGTATGAAAGTGCCTGTGTCCCTTCCCTAACCCCAAAGGTTCTGAAACCACTAGTTGAGGACTTAAATGTCTAGGGTGGTAACACTCACGTAGGCGTTGTTTCCAAATGGGTTATAGTGGCTAAAGCTCTCTGTTGTGTTTAGGCTGGCTGAAGCAATCGTATTGTGTCTAGGTTTCTTCTATTGGCTAAGGCAACCGTGCTGTGTCTAGATTTGTTCTACTGGCTGAAGTAGCCATGTTGTGTCTAGGTTTATTGTATTAGCTGAAGCAACCGTGTTGTGTCTAGGTTTGTTATATTGGCTGAAGCAACCTTGTTGTGTCTATATGTTTGTTTTTTTAATTGGCTGAAGCAATGGTATTGTGTCTAGGTTTGTTCTATTGGCTGAGGCAACCGTATTGTGTCCTGGTTTGTTCTACTGGCTGAAGCAATCGTATTGTGTCCTGGTTTGTTCTATTGGCTGAAGCAATGGTATTGTGTCCTGGTTTGTTCTACTGGCTGAAGCAATCGTATTGTGTCTAGGTTTTTTCTATTGGCTGAAGCAATCGTGTTGTGTCTAGACACGGCCTTCTCTATTTATAGGTCAAACAGGTCAACGGGGATTCCCTTTCTTGTGCAAGAATGGAGTCCTTCTGCGTCCACAGTTTTTATCGAGGAGATGTATACACAGATTAAACTACAGTTTCATTAATTGTCGACATATTTTATAGAACTATACGTCATTTTTAAGGTAAATAAGTCTACTATTTAAATATAACAATAAAGGCTCTTACAGACAAACACAAAATGCTTTTGCTACAGTCAACATAAACATAAACATCATTAACGTTTGGATATAAACTGAAAGTTATTCAAGCAAAAATAAAGAAATATCAGTGCTGAGTCTTTGATTCTAAGAGGGTATTGTTGCATCAGATGAGTCGGGGGGGGGGGGGGGGGGGGGGGGGGTGACATTTATATTTTATCAAATTTAGCGCATAAAAATACTGCTGTGAAACATACACATGTCATACATAACATAAATATAAATGATTGATGGTTATTATTACTATTATTTGACTACTTCAACATATAATTATACTCTTATTTAATAATTAGTAAACAAGCACAGTCAATATGAAACTGATATGTGCAATAACTTTTCACCCAGAGCAGTTTTCTTAACAGTACTTATAGTACTACTAAATATTTATCCTCAAGGTACAAACAGCACAAACACATTTGTCCAGTTTTATCTTATTGGATGAAGTCAAATCCTTATCATGGCGAATTTTGGGGTAATTTTTAAAATACATCACACATATTTCTGAATACTGCATGCAACAACGTGTATAAGTATCATGAATGGTATTTTTTTAAAGGTAATTAAAGCTAATAAAAAAAAGACTAAATAACTGCAAATGCTGTGCAACATACACATATCAAACACTAAAATCTGGTCTAGGTTTGCTATATAAGCTGAAGAAACCGTGTTGTGTCTAGGTTTGTTCTATTGGCTGAAACAATCCTGCTGTGTCTAGGTTTGTTATAAGCTGGAAGGGCGAAAAAAAAATAAGACGTCGTATTAACTAATTCTAGACACTCCGTCTCCGACCAGAAGGACTTAACTTCGAATCCGGATTAAGTCAGAATTTTTTTTCCAGAAATAACCTTAGCTTCCAGATCGGCACGACCTACTCGTTCTATAGGTTCGAGATAAAATCATGGGAAGTAAAGGCGGACCTCGTGCCGTGGACCACGACACCCATCAAGGTAGCATCATGCCCGATGAGTCACTGGAGTGAAAAGAGCCCTTTACTTTTAACTTTTTTATTTTTTTCTACATTTTGGTCTCGGAATCTTGTTACATAATGTAACGTTTAAATACCTCTACATTGTTACATTATGTAACGGGTAAATACGTCTACATTGTTACATTATATAAAGGGTAAATACGTCTAAATTGTTACATTATGTAAACGGGTAAATATGTCTACACTGTTACATTTGTAACGGGTAAATATGTCGACACTGTTAAATTATGTAACGGTTAAATACGTCTACACTGTTACATTTGTAACGGGTAAATACGTCTACATCGTAACATTGACCCGGCATTTATTTGTGTCTCTGCTGGTGACATTAAATAATGCCTAATGTAGCAACCGCCCGCTCCGGTTAGATCCATTCCTACACGTCTACTTGTGTTGCTGGCAGGCGATACAACACACTAATCTATCATCATTAATCTTATTTGTAGTAAATACATTAATACCACTCACTGTAAACCGGTTCCTTTTTCTCATCTTTATAATTTACTGTAGATCTATGTGTCCACTCACTGTAAGCCGGTTGCCTTTTCTCAGCTTTTTAATTTAGTGTAGATTTGTGTCCACTCACTGTAAGCCGGTTGCCTTTTCTCAGCTTTACAATTAACGGTAGATCTATGTGTCCACTCACTGTAAGCCGGTTGCCTTTTCTCAGCTTTATAATTTACTGTAGATTTGTGTCTACTCACTGTAAACCGGTTGCCTTTTCTAATCTTTATAATTTACTGTAAATCTATGTGTCCACCCACTGTAAACCGGTTGCTTTTTCTCAGCTTTATAATTTACTGTAGATTTGTGTCTACTCACTGTAAACCGGTTGCCTTTTCTAATCTTTATAATTTACTGTAAATCTATGTGTCCTATTAACAGTCAAGCATAACCATATTCTGAGGAATTATAAAATATTAACAAGCATTAGCACAATGAATTCCTTTGTGTCGACACTAAGAGGCAGAGGCAGGAAGAAAGTGGAGAAGTGCGATTCTATATCCTTGTCTTTCTCACAAGTGGATGATGAAAGTTGTTTAATGGATACGGACATAGTAACTGTGGATACGGACCACGATGCTGCGACAGTGTCTGTTCAGACAGTTTGCAGTGCTGCTACACTTCCTGTTGAGACAGTGTGTGAAGTTGTGACCGTGTCTGTTGAGACAATCTGCGATGCTACCACAGTGGCTGTTGAGACCGTCTGCGAAGATGCTGAGGTAAGAGTCATGTCTTGCGCTAATTGTTATGTATTTTGTGATAATAGTGTCCCTTCCTATGTCCTGACGCTCCTGATTGCATATTTCATGTTGTGTCCACTCACCAACCCATACAGTTGCAAAAAAGAAATGGATGTCAACCGATATTCTGCAGTTGATGGATGAAAGAAGGAAGAAAAAGAATGATAAACAAGAATACTCTAGAATACGAAAAGAAATAGTGAACAAATGCAAAGTGGCTAAAGAAGCCTGGCTGAATCAAATGTGTAGAGAGATTGGGGAAAACAACAGGAAAGACTCACATTCCATGTACCAAAAGATAAATATGTTAACAGGAAAGATGACACGTAACAGCACTGGATGTTTCAAATCAAAAGATGGCGACTTATTAATGGGACATAGTAATATAATTAACAGATAGACAGAGTATATAGGAGAATTGTATGATGATAATAGACCAGATGTAGAACTGCAGACCAACAATGATGGTCCACAAATAATGACTGCAGAAGTTGAAGATGCAATATATCATATGAAGAAAGGACAAGCACGCGGGCCAGACAACATCTCACTGGAAGAAATTGAAGCACTGGGAGTTTATGGAATTGAAATAATAACTAAACTTTTAAATGATATTTATAACGGTGGGTATATTCCAAATGACCTTTTAAAATCCATATTTATAGCTCTGCCTAAGAAACCAGGCACTATAAAATGTGAAGACCATCGCACAAAAAGTCTTATGAGTCACATGACTAAGATTTTACTGACAATAATTATGAGAAGAATAAGAAACAAAATTAAACAAGAAATCAGCGATGAACAATGTGGATTTGTAGACGGAAAAGGTACAAACAATGCCATATACATCCTAAGGACATTGTCAGAAAGAGCTATAGAAGTAAAGACTGATTTGTACATATGCTTCATAGACTATACAAGGGCATTTGACTGTGTGAAGCATGAAGAAGTAATCAAACTGTTAGAAAAATTAAACATTGATGGGAAAGATCAACGAATAATAAAGAACATGTATAGGCAGCAAACAGCAGCTATAAGAATTAACAACTGTTTAGGTACATTTCAAAGCATAAAGAGGGGCGTACGACAAGGGTGTGTACTGTCACCTGATTTGTTTTCAATATACAGTGAATATATAATGATAGCTTTAATTGGTATGCCCGGAATTGTGGTTGGTGGCACAATATAAACAATTTACGTTATGCTGATGACACAGTCTTGATAGCAACAAGTCAAAAAGAACTACAGGAAATGATAGACATTGTGGTGTTAGAAAGTCGAAGAATGTGCCTCAGTTTGATAATGGGAAGACAGAAGTAATGGTGGTATCAAAGAAACGAATTATTCCTAAGTGTGTAATAAAAGTTGATGGTGTTATTTTAGGACAAGTACAGAAATTTAAGTATCTGGGCACATGGATGACATCAGATGGAAGATGCATAACTGAGATAAGAAATAGAATAGGACATGCGAAATCTGCATTTTATAAAATGAAAAACATATGGCTGTGAATCGTGGACAATCGGTAGGCAGGCCAAACAATTTCTGGAGGCCGCGGAGATGTGGTTTTACAGAAGAATGCTTAGAATACCTTGGACAGCCAAAAAGAGCAACTAAGAGGTTTTGAAAGAGGCGGGAGCCCGAAGACAACTTATCACAGACATCAGAAGGAGACAGTCATCATTTTTCGGCCATGTTATGAGAAGAGGGAAAATAGAACATGTTGTGACCACCGGAAAGATCTGTGGAAGGAGTGATAGAGGAAGACATCGAGAGAAGATGCTTGACAGTCTTGTTACATGGCATTGAGGTGTGTCGGCACACGAACTGATACATGCTGCAGGAGATCGCAGATTGTGGAGAGGCATGGTCGCCCACGCCAGTCGGCAAGGCACCTGATGATGATGATGATGATGTCTAGGTTTGTCACATCGTCTGAAAAAACCGTGATGTCTCTAGGTTTGTCACATCGTCTGAAGCAACCGTGTTGTCTCTCGATTTGTCACATTGGCTGAATCAACCGGGTTGTATCTAGTTTTGTCACATTGTCTGAAGCAACAGTGTTGTCTCTGGGATTTTTACATTGGCTGAAACAACCGGGTTGTATCTAGGTTTGTTACATTGGGTGAAACAACCAGGTTGTATCTAGGTTTTTTACATCGGCTGAAACAGCTAGGCTGTATCTAGGTTTGTTACGTTGGCTGAAACAACCGGGTTGTATCTAAGTTTGTTACATTGGCTGAAACAGCCAGGTTGTATTTAGGTTTGTTACATTATCTGAAACAGCCAGGTTGTATCTGGGTTTGTTACATCGGCTGAAACAACCGGGTTGTATCAAGGTTTGTTACATTGGCTGAAACAGCCAGGTTGTATCTAGGTTTGTTACATTGGCTGAAACAGTCAGGTTGTATCTAGATTTGTTACATCAGCTGAAACAACCGGGTTGTCTGTTATATTGTCTTGGTTATCGTGTGATATTAGCGTGTCTTCCAGCGATGGGTGAAAGTATACTGTATCAGCTCAACCCCATTCAGTGCAGCCAGCCCATGACACAATGTAGCGCCAGTCACTATAGACACTAAGATCCAGAGGTTCTGAACTACACGTAGTGGTGCAGGAGAACCTGGGCTCAGACTGGGCAAGACCGATCTACACCTCTCCGCGGTCATGTGACACAGAAATACAGGTTCCTCTGTAATATCCTACCCCAGATGATGTCCCATTCCCATGACAGTCCAATATTTTAGAGGGTGGTAGGAATGGGTTTCCCGACTTTCTGATGCTTTTAACGACCCCAAAACTTCTAGAACTGGCTCTAACCCCAACCCACATACGTCCCACGAAAGAGTGCAGACTAAGTCCCACAACCGCATACAGCCTAGGTACCACGACTGCATGCAGCCCATCTACCACCCCCTGAAATATTAGACTGTCCCGTGACCTGTGGATTTTCCCTGTTTGGGGTAGGATATTAATACTTACTTTACTTTTTCCTTCCACGTATGCCGCTAAGCGTTGTGGGGAGATGCAAGTTCCTGTCATAAGCAAGGCGGGCAGCATCTGATGTTCTGAGGCCATGCTTTTGGCAGGTTTCGGAGACCCCGTCAATCCACCGTTTCCTTGGTCTTCCTCTTGCCTTATATCCTGAGCTTCTTTGATTGAAAATTTGTGATGTTATTTGATCATTTTTCATCCTGGTTAGATGTCCAAACCATTTCATTCTTTGATGTTCTATGTAGTCTAAACATGGTGTAGTTTTGACAGTGTTTCTAATGTCTATATTCTTTATCCTGTCTAGTCTTGTCTTATTCGCTGCTTTTCTTAGACATTTCATTTCACAGGCTTCTATTTTTCTTTCATGGGTCTTGTTGATTGTCCATGTCTGGCACTGGTAGCAGAGTGTTGGAATGAAGATGGTGTTTATCAATTGTCTTTTGGTCTTCATGGTTATATCTGGATGTTTAAGCAGAGGTGATAGTTGGTATGTGACAGCATTTGCTTTCTGTATTCTTGTTTCTATCTCTCTGTCCATTCTTCCATCCTCTGTAAATATACTGCCCAAGTATTTGAACTCTTTGGTTTGCTTGATTTTGGCACTTCCAACATTTATATTCAGTGGCCTGTGTGTTCTGCTGATCTTCATAACTTCTGTTTTTTCTGTACTGATTCTCATATTATGTTGTAAACAGCTGTTGTTGAGAGTAGTCAGATGTTCCTGTAGATCATATTCATTTTGATACAGTATGCTTTGATCATCAGCAAAAAGTAATTCGTTTTTATAGCATACACGTCTGGGTTTGCTTCTACAGTGATCTTATCCATGTATGTTATGAAAAGTAATGGTGACAGTACACATCCTTGTCTGACACCAGTTGTGACTTTGAACCATTCAGAAAGACCACTAGATGTTCTTACTGCACTTTCACTTTTTTCATAGAGGGCTCTGATGTTGTCTAATAATTGACCCTGCACTCCGTAATCGTCAAGAATTCTCCACAGCACATCTCTGTCTACACGGTCGAATGCCTTCTCTTGATCTACAAAGACCACGTTCAGCTCTTTATCGTATTCGAGTGTCTTTTCACAGACTTGTCTTAGTGCAAATATGGCATCAGTGCAACCTCGCCCTTTCCTGAAACCGAATTGTGCTTTACTCAGTAGAGGTTCAACCTTTGCTCTTGTCCTACCTTCAAAGATCTTTGCATACATTTTCCCCACATGACTTAGTAAAGATATTCCTCTATAAGTTCCACATTCTCTCTTGTTTCCTTTTTTCTTCCAGATAGGTACTACAACTGATCTTTGCCAATCCACTGGTACCTTTCTCTCTGCCCATGCTCTATTGAAAATTCTCTCCAGCCAGGTGATCATAGTGTCCCCTCCAGCCTGGATGACTTCTGTTGTTATTCCGTCGATACCAGCTGCTTTGTGTCTTTTACTTGTTTTGATAACTTTCTCTACTTCATCCCGCAGGATATGTGGTTCTAGATGATCTGGAGCCCTTGAATGGAATTCTGCTGTTTCATGTACTCCCGACGGGTTCAAAAGTTCTTTAAAATATTCCTCCCATCTTTTTTTAATTTCTTTTTGGCTGAATAATGGTTTTCCATTTTTATCGTTTATGACTGATGTTGGATTGAAGCTTTCTTCTCTTAATCGCATCGCTTTCACACTCTTATAAAAGTCTCTTGATGATTCTGTACATAGCTGTGTTAGGTGTTCACCATACTTTTTCCATGATTCCTCTTTGGATTTCTTTATTGTTCTCTTGGTGTCTCTTCGAGTTAGTCTGTACCTAATGTAATCCTTTTCGTCTTTTTGTTTTTAACCATATTTGAAACATCTTCTTTTTATTTGACACTGCTTCTTTGACTTCTTCATTCCACCAAGCGGTACCCTTTTTCTTGCCTTTGCCCGTCTTTCTGGTACCACACTTGTCTTTTAATATCTTCGTGATGGTTGATTTATAATAATCCCATTCTTCTTCAATTCTTACTGGTTCCTTGGCAATATCTGCAAAAGCCTTTGTTATTTCCAGTTCAAATTCATGTTTGATATTCTCTTCCTCTAATTTCTTAGTGTTGATGATTTCTTCACGTTTCTGTTTATGTAGACTGTTTCTACTTGAGTTGCATATGTTCATAACTACTGGGCGATGGTCTGAATCCAGTCCCGCATTTGGGACAGCTTTTGAGTCTCTTACCTTCCTCTTCTGCCGTTGTCTGACTAGTATAAAATCAATTTGTGACGCTTGATCTAAGTTGTTCCACTTGTACCACGTTTTAACCTGACTTTGGCGATGTTGGTAGAATGTGTTGGTAATGTAGAGATCTTGTTCAGCACACAAGTTTAGCAGGTGTTCTCCATTTCTATTACAATCTGTGGTTGTGTCGCTGAATGGGCCAAGGTATCTCTCCCATGGTGATCTTCTTTTACCCTACCCTACCATTAAAATCTCCCATTACTATGATGTCCTCTTTCTCTTTAACATTATTGATGGTGTCCGTAAGTCTCTCGTAAAAGTCTTCTTTTTCTTCTTCAGAATAACTATCGTTGCAAGGTGCATATATCTGAATAATCGTTGTAGTTTTACTTCCTTCTGTCAACTTGATTAAAATAATTCTTTCTGATATAAATTCTGTTCCTGTTATTAATTTTGCTGTCTCGGGATGAAGTATAAATCCGACACCATGTTTTGCCCTATCTTTAGTGGGTACTCCGCTCCATAATAAAACATAATTTTCATGTATTTCTTTTGTATTATATCCTTTCTTTCTTGTATCCGCAAGACCCATGACGTGTATATTTTTTCTTTTCATGAAATCCACTATTTGTGGCTCTTTGTTGGCAATACCACATATGTTCCATGTGCCTATGTAAGTCGTTTTTCTGTCTCGTCGTCCTTTAACGTTTCCAGTCCATTTTCCGTTTGGGGCTGTCCGTTTATTTATCTCCTTTCTAGTTTTCGTAGCAATAAAAAAATCCACTGCCGGCTTGCTAGGCCAGTCGCAGTTTAAGGGAAAATCTGACCAGATGGACCCCATCCCATCTGACGAGCCAGAGCCTCGTTCGCCTGTGGCCTCACGGCCACAGTTTCCCGGTCTGCACCACTGGGAGGAGAGGTTGACTTATGTGTACTGTGGGTCATCGGCAGGCTACTAATTTTCACTTTTCACCTCTCCTAAGAGAAGCTAGCCGACCCCAACCCTGCTGGATGCAGAGCCAGGCACAGTCCACACCTTGCAGACCAGGATATTAATAACGCACCAAAATTCATAGTGTATACGCCTCCAAAGTAAAATGACGGGGCAGACTTGATTCAACCCCTTACCCACGATTCTACTACACACATTTCCCCTATGTCAGTCTTTCTGCCCCTGTCTCGCTGCCATGATCGAAAGGACAATATGTAAATGAAAGAAAGTGAAGTTGGGAAACGTAATAAAACATTTGTTAGCAAACCCAGTGAACCGAAAAAAATAAATATATATGGGAGATAATGCAAGCAATTCTTTGTGTAGAACATTATAACTGATTTATCTACCTTGAACAACAATGGCGGCATTATTTCTGCATCGTGTTTGTATTTATACACACGCGACAGTTAACTTTATTTTTTCATTGACACCAGCTATCTGGTCGACCGTTCCTGAAATGGATTCCGGGAAAAGACATAGAAATTAAAGGCAGCCAGCGTGGTAATGACTACATGCTCCATCGAAGTGTTAATACAAGCCATTTCAAGACGGTGCTGTGAGGAACCTGAAGCCTGCACTTCTAAGGGGCTGCCATAAGTTTCCAACTTCTGGAGGCCACCAACTCCGAGATCACATGCCAGCTCAGCAAAGGTATTGTTATCCTTTACTCATGGTGAAGGAGGTGGACGTGTGGCAGGAGAGTTGTAAGAGTTTCCTGAAGAAGATGGGTGGGTGGCAGAGGTGTTGCAGGAGATTCATGGAGGAGATGGGCGGGTGGCAGGAGTGTAGAGGAGATCCCTGACGAAGATGGGCGGGTGGCCGGAGTGTTGCAAGAGATCTCTGAAGGAGATGGGCGGGTGGCAGAGGTGTTGCAGGAGATTCCTGGAGGAGATGGGCGGGTGGCCGGAGTGTAGACGAGATCCCTGACGAAGATGGGCGGATGGCAGGAGTGTTGCAAGAGATCTCTGAAGGAGATGGGCGGGTGGCAATGGTGTTGCAAGAGATCTCTGAAGGAGATGGGCGGGTGGCACGAGTGTTGCAAGAGGTTCTAAAGGAAATGGGCAGGTGGCAGGAGTGTTGTAAGAGGTTCATGTAGGAGATGGGCAGGTGGCACGAGTGTTGTAAGAGGTTCATGTAGGAGATAGGCAGGTGGCACGAGTGTTGCAAGAGATTCCTGAAGGAGATTGGCGTCTGGCACGAGTGTTGCAAGAGGTTCCTGACGGAAATGGGCGGGTGGAAGGAGTGTTGCAAGAGGTATCTGAAGGAGATGAGCGGGTGGAAGGAGTGTTGCAAGAGATTCCTGAAGGAGATGGGCGGGTGGCAGGTGTGTTGCAAGAGGTATCTGAAGGAGATGGGCGGGTGGAAGGAGTGTACAAGACGTTTCGTAGAACCAGCGCAGATCATACTAGCACCCGTTGTGAAGTACGAGTCCTCATAAACCGCACCACGGCCTTAATGTGTTCCTCATACATGTGACAGAAGTCATCTTATTACATGTACGCATACTTTCTTACTTTGCCAAACCACCAGGAGAGCCGCTGTGGTGTAGCGGCTAGACGCTCGACTGAGGATCAGAAGGTGGTGGGTTCGGGTCCTGACGAAGCCGCATATTTTTCAGAAATAACCTTGGCTCTCAGGTCGATCCAGTCATGCGTGGATACCAGGTAACAGTCCTGTGAAGTAAAGGCGGTCGACGTGATGCTGACCATATCACCTAGAGTGTCTACAATTGGTCTGTAAAAAATAGCTCTAGCCCTATATGCCCAGTACGTCTTAAAGCGTGGAAAAGGGTTCGTTGCATACTTTTTTTTACGTGGTACGTGTTCTTTAAAAGTCTGGAATTCAAAATGCAGTGGAAAATCAATTACTGCAACAGATACCCTGGCGTGGTAAAATTACAGTCAACAATTGTTCAAACAACGCACAAAGACACTGATACAAACCCTGGCAATGAGCTGCCTAGAAACCTTGAAACTTGTCCATGAAACATCTTCTGTAAGCACACATCTTGAGACGTTTTCTGTTTACCTTACCGGACATGGCCAGATACCGATTGCGTCTGATAACCAAACAGCGAATTTCACACTGGCTTCAAATTGATTTCTAAATGTAACGGAAAAGATTCGATTACCACTCAACCTTGAGTACCCACAAATGACTCCCCTCCCCCACTCACACTAGTTTGAAGAATAGTATGTATAGAATTATACACACTCATATTATATATTTATCACATAATTATACGCACATGAATTAAATTCTTGTATTATATGCCCAATGTTTTTAACCCGTTTGAATAGATATAGTGTTGAAAAATCTAAATTACACTCACAACTAGTTCGACTTACGACCTCGCCCGGCTCGAGTGGTAGGCAGAAAAGCCACATTCCTCCCAGATTTACGGTATCTGTCATGAAATCAAGGCCGAAGGGTTGCGATTCGCATATTACCGAGCCAAAGGATTAACAACTCATTATTTCTAGATAATTGGGGGTGGGGGAAGGGGAGAGGGAAAGGGGGGGGAAGGGGGGGAGGCGATTTCAAATTCTCTTGGGAATTTGTTTGGTTTTGGTTTATATTCATACACACAAACAAAACGGTTTGTGCAGTTTTATGTATATTTAAATATAAAACTCCCTCAATCCTTTGGTGTTACTATATTAACCACATTGGCCTAAATAGTTTATTACTGAAAGGTAACATTTTGAAATGAAAGTAGAGTAAGTAATTCCTTTTTGATACTTACAGAGTTCTTCTTCTTCTTCTTCTTCTTTTTCTTCTTCTGCGTTCATCCGATGATATAATATCGTTGAACCCGTACACAGCACGGCTGCTATACTCGTACTTTTCGACCGACACATCCGACTTCTGCAGGCATTTGTTGACCTGGTTAGCCTTCCCGGGTAATGTACGAGTTCAACAGTGTGAAGAGTTTTGACCGTATTTGAGAACTGGTGTCCTACTTTCTATCACTGTAAATTACTGTAAGTAAAGGTCCGGTTTTCACGCCGTACGAGCATCGAACATTTGATGCTAGACCAAACATCACTCGATGGGTAATGTAGTCAGCATCATACCGACCGTCTTTACTTCCCGGGACTTTGGGGGTAGTCTGGTCAGAAATGTGAAAAAATGGGTACCGTTTTGTTTTTGATGAATAACCAACTAAATATTAAAATATCTTATTGAAATTTGGTGAGATTATGCTTGATACATGACAGTTCACTAATGTGCCATTGTTTTTTTTTTTTTTTTTTTTTGCAAACGTGTTTAAACGTGCCAAATTATTATTAAATTGAAAAAAATGTAAGAGTAAAAAAAAAAAAAATTGATGTTAGTCTTATACAGATATTTTCTAAACTAACCTAACAGGAGTCCTGAATTTTGGAGTCAGAGTAGTTCACTGCTACAGTTAGATTCCCTACCTCTAGTTTGTTTGTACTAGCAAAAGTTTTGAAGTTATGAAGTTGTAAAATTTGGGCTAAAATGACTAGCAAATTATGAAATTAAAATACTCATAATTCAACTTGCATCAAATATTTCTCAAAGCTGGTGGTAGGGATCATAGCTGTTATAGTTTTAAAGCTGTGTACCAAAGTTGAATAATTTATCTCCAATAGTTTAGAAAAAAACACCAAAAGGTTAGTCACACCCCCTAAATTTTGGCAAAGTTTTCGGACAGTTTTGAGAGAGAAAAATGGTACTTACTCGGCTTAAATGAGCTAATGTCCTCCAGGTAAGTATGGTAATCCTTCCTATTGGGCCTGCTTCTCATCCCTAGTAAGTCTACTCCGCCTCCTAGCTATTCTGGCTGCATGTGATGCTGCTTTGGCTCGCCGTTGAGCATTTTTTATTCGTCGCATATCCTTTTGCAGAAAACAGTCTTTAGCAAACTGTCCAACCATGAGCTGCAGTTCCCTCATAATATCCAAGAATGTCTTAGCACCATCATTGAATACACTCACTGCTATTGAAACAGCTGTTTTTACTGTAGTCAGTCCATGAGCTTTTTTTAGGGCAATATTTCCAGATGAGGCTGTTAGCACTTTCATTTGCGTTCTGTGTATAACCTTCTAAACACTTGCGTAAAAGATCTGGATGTGCAAGATCCCTAAAGATGGGTTTTATGGTATCCATAACTGCTGTGGGCAGGCTAGATTTATGTTTGTAAGAATCTAACTTGTTTTCTGATTCAGCCTTCTTATAAGGACACACAGGTGAGCACATACTGTGTTGAGGATTTCCATCAGTTGAAAGTCTGTGAAAATAGACTGCCCACACATGTTGTCTCATCACAGCAAGATTGTTTTTATTTCTACGAATTGCATTCCCATACATTGTTTGAATCTGATCAATTTGTTTATCTGTAAGCCTTCCTTTTCCATCTAAGCCTTTTCCGTCTTCTAACTTTCTTCCTTTCATGCTTTTTTTTAAGTTGCGGAGACGGGTGCCCATTCTTTCTTGTACGTGTCCCACACATTCTATTTTATCAATCGGTATATCTCCATATGGTTTGGAATTAACTACTGTTTTGTATGTGTTTGTATCTCCATCGCCTATAAACCTGGTATACCTAAGATTATAATTTGTCACAGACCTTGCAAAAATATCTTTGATTATTTCTGCCTCCATCGATCCCGAAGAACCCTTATGTGTGAGTGTACATATGTCCTTGTGCTCTGTAGCCCATCTAATATACCTCGTCGTACTTTTATCCCTTCTTTTCCAAACGTCACAAGACTTGCATTGCTTACATCTTGTCCCTGTATCAAGTATTTTGCCTGTTTGACAATCAATAGTTGTGGCAACTCCTATCACTGATGAGTGTCCTGGGGTCATCCAAGTCCCATCTGATGACACATCAATATGACGGATGGCATCCATCTGTTCCTTATTTTCTAAACATTCAGCTAAAGAAAATTCATTCATGGCTGCATTTCTCATAGATGTAGTCTGTACCTCTGTTGCTGCAGTCTCTATTTTCTTAATAATAAGACTATATGTGCTTTTGCTGACAGGTGGTGGTAAATCCATAATTCCGTAAATTTCTGCAATTCAGATCTGTCGCAGCCAATAGTTTGCATTGCAAAAACAGCACGCTGATTTATACCACTCACTGTCCTTTTACCTACAATGATTTGTTCGCATGTAGGGAAAGCCTTTTGTCCAGAACATCTTTCATTGTTGCAGTGAAATGCAAGTTTACTTCCTAAACCTTGCCTCTGAATTTCAACTAATCTGACACTTTCATGACAACTTGCACACACTAATTGTGATGAAATATTATCACACAAAATGTACATATCAATAATTCTGTTGCCACTGGGAACAAGTTCAGATAAATGACCATTTTCACTTTCATTGTCACTATTAAAGTCATCAGAACACTCTTGTTTATCCTCTAGATCTTCATTCATAATGCTGTCCATAAACAGTTTATTTTCTGATGTAGTGGGCGTGGCACTAAGAGATTCTGAAATCAGATTATTTTCTTTGTCTTCAGAAACTCGGCAAGCGTCAGCTGGTGAAACACGAGGCTGCAATTCAATGTCTACCACCAGTTTAGGTTGCTTTGAAGCAGAAGTAAACTGATTTCCTCTAAATTTCCTTTTCTTTGCAACTTTACTCCTCTGCTTTGGAAATGATGGCATAATTCTAAACTAAGTATTGACACAAATAACTCGATAATAACTCACAAATCATAAAATTTCCAGCTTCTGTCAACGGAAATGCTTTGACGCAACTAAGGGGAGAAATCCTTATAATAAGACCCAAGAAAAGGGGAGTGATTCATTATTTTGGATTGAAAAGAACCATATAAAGAAAAAAAACTTTTTTATAGAAATTTTTGTCAAAATTGTCTCCTTGAGCTACCCACACACACCCATTTGTAATCAAATTATCTCAGGTTCTATTGATCGGATTTTAAAGTTGTAAACTGCTAATGAAAATAGACATATTTATCTACATGGTTAGTGGCATAAAATATGTTAAAGCAAAAATATGATATTTTTCAAATTTCCTATCAGACTACCCCCTTAAACAGTGTGAAGAGTTTTCACCGTATTTGAGAACTGGTGTCCTACTTTCTATCACTGTAAATTACTGTAAGTAAAGGTCCGTTTTTCACGCCGTACGAGCATCGAACATATGATGCTAGACCAAACATCACTCGATGGGTAATGCAGTCAGCATCATACCGACCGTCTTTACTTCCCGGGACTTTACCTGAATCTTTGATTTAGGTAATGAATGAGCGAGCCAACTGGCAAGCAATACACTAACGCAGGTGGGAAGAAGTATGGACAGAGCAGATAACATCAACGCTGTACTGAGGAGGCTAGTGGATATTTGAAGAATGAGGAATCCCTGCACACTAACATGATTGTGTGACATGGGAGTAAAGCATGGTGAAGCACGTCTATGCCGCCTTCGAGGCCGAGTAATGAGACATTATAATCAACCTCTAATGGGATAATTAGTAGAAGTAACTTGAAGTGGGCTGCATCGGAGGACTGAGCACACATGGGAATACCCAATGTGCAGTGACGTTGACTGTGAAAACATAACATTGTTTTACACGGAGTCGACCCAGAAACCGAGGTCGTTTCTGAATAAAAATCCGACTTGGTGCGGACACAAACCCAAGACATACACCGGCAGGCTAGCGTCCAGCCGCTACGCCACGGCGCTCCCTTGTACATCTGTGTTCATTTTTGTTCCTGAACTTTACACTTTCCAATTTAGTCGCACGTTGCTGTCCTGTTCAGTGAGTTTTGGATAGCTCCGGTCAACAAACTGATCAATCGATTCTCCTACCAGCTCCTTATTGAGTGTTCTTTGGTGCTTAATTTGTGTAATTCTGTAAAGTAAATTGACAATCGCTCTTTGTTTGACTGGGTCCTTTAGTCTGTCCGTTTCTTTACACTTTTCTATCAGAATGTCTGTTTGAACGTCTGTGTGCACTTGCGTATGTCTGCTTGGAAATTCGTCTCTTTGAATGCATGTATGTCTACCCCCCCCCTCTCTTTCTTTCTCTCTTTCTTTCTTTCTTTCTTTCTTTCTTTCTTTCTTTCTTTCTTTCTTTCTTTCTTTCTTTCTTTCTTTCTTTCTTTAATTCTTTATTTTTATTTCTCTCTCCCTTTTATTTCTCTTCCTGCAACTAATATGTTCAAACGTCTGTCCAGGTGTCTTCCATTTTGCATATATTTATAGTGTAATTAATGAAGGAACACCGATCTCTCTCTCTCTCTCTCTCTCTCTCTCTCTCTCTTTATCTCTCTCTTTATCTCTCTCTTTATCTCTCTCTTTATCTCTCTCTTTATCTCTCTCTTTATCTCTCTCTATCTCTTTATCTCTCTCTATATCTCTCTCTATCTCTCTCTATCTCTGTCTGTCTGTCTGTCTGTCTGTCTGTCTGTCTGTCTGTCTGTCTGTCTGTCTGTCTGTCTGTCTGTCTGTCTGTCTGTCTGTCTGTCTGTCTGTCTGTCTGTCTGTCTGTCTGTCTGTCTGTCTGTCTGTCTGTCTGTCTGTCTGTCTGTCTGTCTGTCTGTCTGTCTGTCTGTCTGTCTGTCTGTCTGTCTGTCTGTCTGTCTGTCTGTCTGTCTGTCTGTCTGTCTGTCTGTCTGTCTGTCTGTCTGTCTGTCTGTCTGTCTGTCTGTCTGTCTCCAATATCCCAATATATGTGTACTTAAAATAAATTTGTGTTTCGTCTATAAACCTTTTTTTTTTCTCAATTGTACTCTTTCTTTCTCACCTGCCCCCCCCCCCCACCCGTTTATGTGTATGTTTGTTCGTTTTTTGTTTCTTTCTCTCTCCCATCTCTTTCCTTCCAATCCGTGCCTTGTACAGCTTGTTGTGAATGAAACACGCTGATCCTGGTAAGACGCAATTAAAATCTGACTCAAGCCGCTGTGTTTATTGTTGAAGATTAATTTCTCTCTCTGAAAGCCAGATCACGTTTTATGAAACCCCTGTTGATCTGTCATGACAAACAAATGCGATCCCAGCTCAAAAAATAGCTTCTGGCATATACATTGCTTTCATGAAGGGGAAATAAGCAAAAATCAGCAGACACACTAGTAAATAAATAAGTAAATAGTAAAGTACAGTAGAGTAAAGTAAAGCAAATGTTCCTTTTTTTTAAACGAAATTAGCGTAGATAGCATTTGGGGCTACACTCATGATTTCATAGACCATTAGTTTCCATCCTAAGAGAGCGCGAGGAGGTTTTAAAGGGGGATTGGGGGGGGGGGGGTGAGGAGGGAGGTCGTCAAGCGATTCGAAATGCAGTGCATTTGATTTGTAATAATTCGTTATACTTTTATACTTTTTAATTGTTCAGTTTAATTATAAATACAATTATAAATTATTTATAAAACAAAAGGCCAAGGATTTTAAGGGAGGGGGGGGGGGGTGAGGGCAGTCTGGGTTAGTTTTCATACGCAGTTTGTATATCTACAGTTATTAACAATCTAACTAATGTGATAATAAGGGCATTTAATTATAGATTAAAGACACATTCTAACAAACACTTATATCCTTACTGTCTAGTTTCCTTGCTGAGTAATCTATTGTCCTCACCTCTTTAATGACATTGTGTTTTGTTGAGGGTGCGTCTGAGCTCGCCATATATTCAGTGGAGCGGGTCCTAAAAAGGGTTGGGGACCACTGTTACAAAGGACCACTGTCACAGACAAATCGTCACTCGGTGGGTGATTTGGTCATACATGTTGCTCAGTCCAATGCGCTATACTGTCTCAGTTTGATACAAGTCTTTGAAGTAACGGCCCTAAAAGCTTCGCCCTGTCAGATCAAATGTTCAAATTGAATTTTGATTTCGCTGCTTTTTTCCACTCTGCCCCCCCCCCTCACTTTTCCTTTACAGTGCCGCCTGATGCGGCTGCTCTCTTATCATAGCACGGCCGTGATCACTCTGGTCGTCTTTACTACCCAGGACATTACCGGCTACCTATTTTAGGCTGCGGTGACTTGGGAAGACACACTATACAGCAAATTAAATTAAAAGCTTTAGGCATTGCGAGGTTTAATTATGTCAGCGGTTTAAGGATGTTTAGAGACGAGACTATAAACACAAAGCAAGAAGCTCTGTACCTCTAGTGACAGTCTCTGGCTACCTGTGAAATAAATATATCTACTCGCAATCAAAAGGACCCAGTCTGAAATCGATTTCATAGCATGCAAAGCATGAGGCAGACAAGTTGACTGTTTGGCCACGGCGGGTTGCTGTAGGTGATGTCTATGACTGACTCACACTAAAGGTCATGGACGCCGAAACCTAGGAGTTTAAGAACAATGTCCCCCCCCCCCCCCCCCCCCCCCCACCCTTTCCCCCACCCCAGTATTCATCTTAATTATTTGTTGATACATTTGCAATGATCTCTAATATATTATTGCGGTAATTTTGTAGCCAGCACGTTAATATTATTACACACAAAAATGCTATCCTATTATTATTATTATTATTATTATTATTATTATTATTATTATTATTATTAATACGCACACAAATTCTACAGTCCGTGACAAAAGCAACAGCCAGGTGGCCCTAAATCCTCAAACTAGAGACACCCTCAAAATAAGAGCAACCAAGAGATTTTGAAAGGAGCGGGAGCAAGAAGACAACCTACACAGACACCAGAAGGAGACAGTCATCATTTTTTCGGCCATGTTATGAGAAGAGGGAAAATGGAAGTTGTGGCCACTGGAAAGACCTAAGGAAGAAGGAATAAAGGAAGACAGCGAGAGAAGATGCTTCACAGTCTTGTTGCATGGCATGTAGGTTTGTCAGCACACGAACTGTTACATGCTGCAGGAGATCGCAGATTGTGGAGAGACAAGATCACCAACGCCAGTCGGCAAGATACTTGACGATAATGGTGATGATAAGAACCCAATGTATTCAACAGATATGTAGAAATCTCATGTATTTTTTTTTTTTCAGAGAGACTTTTAGAACAACCGTGAAAATTTTATGCTCTGAAAACCACTCTGGGATATCCCTTTTTGGCACACTTGAAATAATTCTATGAACATATTGTGTTTCGTATTAGCCCCATAACTTGCTTAATAAAAAGATATATTTCGTCAACACGCCGTTGTTATATAATGTTTACTACCAGAAATAAACTGCAGATAATTAGTTGTTGACTTGTTTCCATGGGTTTATTTAGATCCAGATTGAAGATCAAAACAAACAGCAGTCTTGATACAGTTAGTTATTTATAGTCCTTGGGAATTCAAATCGGTAATTTCTTTCGTTTGGATTTTTTTGTTTCGTTATTATTTAATTTTTGGTTAAAATAACCTGGTTATTAAACTCTGAAGTTGTATTTTATCTGTTAAAATATATTTCTTAAATGCCATCTCCATGTACACGTTTCATATTTTTCCGGAGCCTTATTGTAGGGAAAACAATAACAAAACCACTGCCTCCCCACCAAGCATGTCGTAAGAGTCGACTAATTAGGGGTTTCCTTCAAAGTTGGAGTGCATCTGCCTAAGAGGCAAGGGACCAAGAGTCTGCATTCAGTTATGTCAGATTTGTACAACAAAGGTGCACACAATACTCGG
>CAJHNH020003979.1:375000-420000 GCA_905116865.2 Candidula unifasciata
TAATGTTTCTTTTTTTTTTTCATTCACCTTTGCAACAGCATTTTGGCAGGCTGTGTTGTGGTTTAAAGAAAAAATAGTCTGCTGTAACCATTTTAATAACGTAACATGGAATAGGCCGCATCCAATATAAAATCATTATTGTAGTACTGAAATAAACAAAACTATTCTAAAGTACTATTTATAATTGGTCGCCAGCTTATAAATCATTCTCCCTTGTCCATTCGTCATTCAACGAACGATATTGATATTCGATGATTGCACTAAATCAATTCCAATTTGTTTGCTGAGGCACAGAACGTTGGTTTGATGTGCGCGTGTCTTGCTGACGTGATCCGTCAATGGTAATTTAATATGGAAAGTACTGATGGTTTTGTAGTAAAGAAAGTCAATGGATGGTTATGTAATGTTGAAAGTCAATGGATGGTTATGTAATGTTGAAAGTCAATGGATGGTTATGTAATGTTGAAAGTCAATGGGTGTTCATATGGTATAGAAAGTCGGTTAATGGTTATGTAGTACAGAAAGTGAATGGATGGTTATGTAGTATAGACGGAAAGAGAATAGATCGTTATGTAGTATAGAAAGTTAAATGGTGGTTATGTAGTATAGAAAGTTAAAGGGTGGTTATGTAGTATAGAAAGTGAAAAGATAAATATGTAATAAAGAATGTGAATAGATGATTATGTAGTATAGACAGAAAGTGAACAGATGGTTCTGTGGTATAGAAAGTTATGTCTTACAGAAAGTCAATTGATGCCAAGTAGTATTAAAAAATCAATAAATGGTTATGTAATATAGATAGTCAATGGGTAGTGGTTTATTAAAGAAAGTGATTGGATGGTTTTGTATAAAAGAAAGTCATGGATGTCGGTGTGGTATATCAAGTTTATTGATGGTATGGTATAGATTATAGAAAGTAAATAGAAGGTTATGTAGAAAACAAAAAGTCAATCAAATCGTTTAGAAATCCTTGACGTCATTGTGTCTTATTATTTCGTAGTACAAAATGCACTGATCATTGTGTCTTCGATATTAGATCCAGCTCATTTAATAGTCTAAACCACGGCTCGTCACTTATTATTTACAAATAAATATCATCTTTTTCAAACTTTCCTCTTCTGATGTGGCTAAGGCCTGTGTGCATTTCACGATTGGCCCTTTGTGGAACTTCCATGCCAGTAATAAATACTGTCAAGCGTGTCCTCTTGTTGTCTTCTCGTATATCTCCCTTGGTAAACGAGCTGTTTGGATGAATCAGCCATGTGCACATGTGGATTGGCACCTGAGACAACAGATCATGTCCTCCATGACTGTCCCAAATAAGACATATCAAGGCAAAGCTTTTGGGCCAAGACAAACATCGGTGCAAGTCAAACTTTACGGGTCGGTAAGTGAATTGTTCATACTAGATACAACATTGAAGATATAGATAATCTATCTTAAGCGAACGAAAGAAGAAGAGAAGAAGAAGAAGAGAAGAAGAAGAAGAAGAAGAAAGAAGAAGAAGAAGAAGAAAGAAGAAGAAGAAGAAGAAGAAGAAGAAGAAGAAGAAGAAGAAGAAAGAAGAAGAAGAAGAAGAAGAAGAAGAAGAAGAAGAAGAAGAAGAAGAAGAAGAAGAAGAAGAAGAAGAAGAAGAAGAAGAAGAAGAAGAAGAAGAAGAAGAAGAAGAAGAAGAAGAAGAAGAAGAAGAAGAAGAAGAAGAAGAAGAAGAAGAAGAAGAAGAAGAAGAAGAAGAAGAAGAAGAAGAAGAAGAAGAAGAAGAAGAAGAAGAAGAAGAAGAAGAAGAAGAAAGAGAAGAAAGAAAAGAAGAAGAAAAAGAAGAAGAAGAAGAACAACAACAACAACAACAACAACAAAAACAACAACAACAACAACAACAACTAATGCCCCTTTTTTACACATAGAAAGAGACCGTTGACAGGCTATGCAAATCTAAAAAGAACTATTTTTTGCCAACTTTATGCTAGCGGTTTCGAACATGGACAGTTTCTGCAAGCATTGAGTATATATTCATAATAGCAAAGATTAGATTTATTAGAAAAGTGCAGAGGAAGCTTAAAGATTTGAAATTACCATTGCACAAATTAAAAGAACTTTGGCACTAAAATATGTCATACAGAGCAACCGAAGAAATAGCATGGCTGTCTAATGAGAATTAGCCATACAGAGCAACAGAAGGGATGGCGTAGCCACGACCGGCTCCAGCTGACAGACCGTGCTGCTGACGTCACTGGGTCGGGCTAACGATTCGTTAACGCAGCGGTCCTTAAAAAGGAATTAAACTATTTTGACAGTGGCAAGGGACGACAACTTAAATTTTAACTTTTAAGTATCTACATACTTTCTTTAATAATCGCACAATTGTTGCCGATTTTTCTTGATTATTGCCGCGGCACACCTGATATACGCTCACGGCACCCCAGTGTGCCTCGGCACCCAGTTTGAGAACCGCTGAGTTAACGCATCGTTAGCCCGACCCGGTAACGTCAGCAGCACGGCCCGTCAGTTGGAGCCGGTCGTGGCGTGGCTGTCTAATGAGAACACCTTGGTACCAAACTGCCGCACAGAGCACGATGAAGAAAAATAATGAACACAAATCAGAGATAAGACCACGCAAAACATGTAATGTCGGAATCAATTGAAAGAACTCCAGGCAAGCTATTTATACCAAATATTTAAGAAATGTAAAAATAAAGATCAACTTATGCAACGCATCTAAAAGAAGACGCAGAAGATCATCTTTACTCCGAAAAGCTCGATAATGGCGGGGGAGGGGGGGGGGAGAAGACGGAGACAAACAGTTTTTAATTTACCACAGTAAAAGCTGGAGTTGTACTGTACACATTAACCACTCTGAATGTCAAATTTGCTACTAAAACGAACCCAAGACACAGTACCAGACACTCAAGAGTCCTCAAGATGCAGCAAGTGTCCCTCAAGTTACTTCACAAAACAAGATTATTTTGCTAACAGACAGCACTGAAATGCTCAAATGCTGTAATAGATTTACATGATACAGGGTAAGATCAGATCTAGACGGCTCCAGTAAAAAACGACTTCATGATATATGCTCAAGTGGGCTTCTCTCATAATACAGCTTCCTGATACAGGGGGCACATGAGATCAGGTCGGCTGCAATTGATTTCTTGCGTTCATCCTCTCTCTGCGTGGTGCCACATTTCTTTCTTCCTATTCAACTTTGTGTATATTCTTGCAGGAATCCTTGTCTTCCCCTTGCTAGTTTACAGTTTGCTTTTCCGGCCATTATATGTATCGACAGAATGTCTATACGTGTAACCAAAATATCTTGTCTGTATATATATATATATATATTGGGGGGGGGGGGGGGGGGGGGGGGGCAAGAGTTTGTCCCTTAAATTCCGTTTTTCAAGTGTATTTTCAGAATGAGCCATCGTATTAGTAGTACTTGGTTAGTGATCAGCTGCCTGGACTACTAATGTTCTTACTGCAGCAATCATAATAATAATTTAACTTCAATTGATTGATGTCTAAATCGCAGTAGAGAAAAAATACCCCTTAAAGCAGATTTTCTACTGCTGCAGCTACTTTTTCTTTAATTCTTTCTTTCTTTCTTTCTTTCTTTCTTTTTTTTTTTTTTTTCGTTTTTCCTCTATTCCTTTCTTCACCTCTCGGCTGTACATCATACTAACTTTTAGCAGTATACAGGTAGAAACCCGTTGTGGTGCAGAAGATGACATATTTTATTGCTTGCTTGGATTGTTTGTCCCTTTTGTTAAAATTAATGGTTGCCCAGTGAGAAAATGTTTCACTCACACACATACAGAGTCAGTCCTACACACACACACGCTCGCGCGCATACACACACAACCCCGCACCCTTGATACATTGCTAACTATAGCTACACACTCATCATCATGTAGCAGGTCCTTTGCAGAACGTCGCTCTCATCACAGTCTGCCTGAAAGAAAATCGGTAAATTCCGTTTGATCTAGTGTGACTGCTACGTGTTAATTTTCGAAATGTTGACGTTTTTGTATATTTAAAAAAAAATAATCAATCTGCAAACATTTCATTACTTTGGCCTGAAATAATTGAATTATTAACCCCTCAGAAGAATTTAATTACTTTTATAAACAAAACAGTTACATGTCAACAACGAAGAATGAAGAGTGAGATACAGCAAGGACATTCATAATCTGTTTAAATCACCAATAATTAATTACATCATAGGGCTAATAGGCTGCAGTTTGTGGGGCATATAGAAAAACTGTCAGGTAACAGAGACAAAAACTGGGTACACAAAATATCTGGATGGAAGTAAACAATGAGCAAGACCAAGATAAATGTAAAGAGATAATACATAGGCAACCCTACAAATATCTAGAGGCATCGACTGAAATGAGAAGGCTAAACACTGAGATGAATTGAAACGGGTGATATCTGCAGCAGTGAATCTTAAGGGCTCGGAATCCTGAAGATGTGGTTGTAGCTAGGTAGTTGTACCCCACCAGGACATCACACAAGCGATAAACTCCCGGTGACACAAAGTGCCACTATGCGGAAGAGGATCACCCTTGGAGAGGTCACAGAAAATAAAATTGCATTGCACATGGGGACGATGAATAAAATATACTAATGTGGTTGGTAGCTTTCTGCTTCTTATATAAATGCCATACGATGTTGGTAATCGCGTCTGTCCGAAGACAGAGTCACCTGAGTCATCAATTGGCTCTCCGGTAGACGACTTCGCTGCCGGTCGGGACAGTATTTGGGAGTCCAACTCGTAAGCCAGCATACCGCGATCGAAACCCACTGCAGGCCACGTGGATTTTTGTCGTGGTATGGGACGTCGCAGGTCGACCCAGCCTAAAATGGGTACCAGGATGGGCTGTCCTGGGAAAGTAAAGACAGCCGGCGTAATGCTGACCACATTACCCACAGAGTGCTGATGGTCTGTAAAAATATGGGACGCTCTGCCCATATGCCCGATGCGCCGAAAGGCGTGAAAAGGAATCTTTACTTTACTTTGTACTTACTTACCTTTGATCGCATCAACACTGCAGGTTTCCTTTTTAAGGCTCTTGGTGGTGAGCAGTGCTAAGCTAAGCCATTTTATGTGACGTACATAACCTAGTCGCGCGCCGCGGATTGGAAGGTCGTGGGTTCGCTCTCTGGTAGAGACGGACTTTTCTTCAAAAATGAC
The DNA here is from genome assembly GCA_905116865.2 of Candidula unifasciata. NCBI lineage: Eukaryota > Metazoa > Mollusca > Gastropoda > Stylommatophora > Geomitridae > Candidula > Candidula unifasciata. The sequence goes on from CAJHNH020003979.1 coordinate 380,186, forward strand.
CTTGGCTCCCAGGTCGACCCAGCCTTGAGTGGGTACCGGGTGCAATCCCGGAAAGTAGAGGCGGCCGGCGTGATGCTGACCACATCACCCTTCTTGTGCCGTTGGTCTATAAAAATATAGGTCTAGCCCTATATGCCCTATACACCTAAAGGCGTGGAAAGGGTCCTTTACTTTTTTCTTTTTACATAACCTAGTCACAATTATAACCTAAAGAAGTAGACATAACCTGCTTTAAAGATCAAGCACAACTGCTGTGCCCAAGATGGTAGTCTGGAAGGGCCGAAAGTAAGGCGGACCTGCTGACCCAAACCGTGACGCTTTCAAAATAAAGTTCGTTTTTATATTCTTCCTCTGATTTTTTTCGTTTCTGTTAACTTTCTTGCTATCACAACACTTAGATTTCATTTTCTCGTTGACTTTTTTTTTTAATTCAGATGTTGATAAAATATTTCGCTGTGTGAGTTACCTGCCTTTATTATATCTTCACTGGAGCCACGGTGGCCTACTGGTTTGACACGTATCTGCCGGCCAAAATGTCTTGGGTTCGAATCCGCTTTTTTCGCCCAAAAAATTCAATATTCAGCCTACATTAATTACTAGGTAATGTCTTCTGAGATAAGGGCCTCAGTTATGAAGCTGAACACATCACAATATAGTACCGATGGTCTATAAAAACGTTAGGAAAACCGTGTTAAACATCAGGACCTCACAACGTAACATTAACAGAACAACAGTGATTACACGAAAGCCAACCTTCGTTGCGGAGACAGCACAGAATAATAATAATAACAATGAAAGTGGTTGTCACTGACTTACGCAGTTGAAACTCGAGTCGTAGACAACTCGTGTACTGTCGAAGATCAGTATAGGATAGTAAAGATGTCTTGATATACTAAACGCTCTACAAGAAGACCTTTGCGAGAGCCAAGTGTTTGTAAATCTGCAAAAATACCCAGATTGCAGGAATAGCAAATTAAAAAGAATGCTGTCAGACAAGTGCACTATTCAGGAAGCCAAAGAAGTATAAGAAACCAACACACAAACTGGCGTCGTTAGTCGCTATACGCTGCGGGATTAAATGGGGAACCTTGAATCGCTCCATGTGTAATGAGGCTAATCATTTAAATGACGAACCTTGATGACTGTTTTTTTTTTTTTTTTTAGCTGACATGCATGATAAATTTTACGTTGGTCTCCCCATTTACACACCACCGGTTGTAGGTCAACTCCATTGATAAATAAGTTGGACTAGTCTATCGTGGTCGAGGTTATGGGTGTCGTAGTCTGTTGTTGTCTGGCATTTACGTTTTTATTTCCGAGAAAGAGACGGCATGGACACAGGTTTTGTCACTCTCTAAGGGGTTTTGTGTTAGACCCAGTGTCTAAATATTTTGGAAGTGTTAAAAGCTCTGGCATGGTGAAATATACAACACGCCGTATGAGCGCTAGTGCGAAATATCCCCTTGACCATGTGTAAAAGTCGGGCCAACCTATCAAAATTGAGGTGGTCAGTAGTTCGTCCAATCAGAAGCGAGCTAGTGTGAAGCAGTGTGTAAATGGGGAGACCAGCGAAAAATTTACCGATATGCATGTTTTTCTTTTACGACAATCGTTTGATGTTGTTCATTTATTGAATTGAACGCGTGTGGTGGTGGGTTTATTATATTACACGAATTAAAGCTTTGCAAACAACTCAGGCAAATGGCTTGTTGGAAACTTAACACGGATTCTAATTATTACTGGCAGGGTTGAGAATAATCGTATCTCACTGCTGATCATGTATTGTTTTTTTTTTGTTTTGTTTTGTTTTTGTTTTTTGTTTTGTTGTTGAGCTGTGTATAGTTTTCTCTCTAGAGTTAAGGCTGGAAGTAGGACAAGAAAATTGGTTTGCTAGAATTGCATTGCTGATATAATTATTATTGTCCCAGTTTGGGCCTGATAAACATGAGAACATGACTTTTCTGAAAATCACACATGACTTTGAAATCACGATTTCTCAGTTTCACAGGAAAGATCGGTATGTCTATGTCATAGAGTGGTATTGGAAATACGCAAGAACGTTTCAAAAAAGTAACCCTTCAGCAGATACATGCAATTAGTATACATTTCAGAGAATACATGCAACTGGTATACATTTCAGCAAATACATGCAACTGGTGTACATTTCAGCAGATACAAACAACTGGTGTACATTTCAGCAGATACAAACAACTGGTGTACATTTCAGCAAATACATACAACTGGTGTACATTTCAGCAAATACATACAACTGGTGTACATTTCAGCAAATACATACAGCTGGTGTACATTTCAGCAAATACAAACAACTGGTATACATTTCAGCAAATACATACAACTGGTGTACATTTCAGCAAATACATACAACTGGTGTACATTTCAGCAAATACATACAACTGGTGTACATTTCAGCAAATACATACAGCTGGTGTACATTTCAGCAAATACAAACAACTGGTATACATTTCAGCAAATACATACAACTGGTGTACATTTCAGCAAATACATACAACTGGTGTACATTTCAGCAAATACAATATACTTAGTGCACATATCGACCTCAAGATTTTTAGTTCAAAATTATAAGTTATTGTCTATACCTGTCTAACACAATTTAATACCCGGTGTATAAGTCGACCATTGTTTTTTGAAAGCTTTTTAGGCTTCAACGCTCAATATATATGCTGTAATTTACGGTACTTATTAAATGCTGAATTAGTCACAAAACATGCCTGTTAGTAGCAGCGAATCTATTCTATCACCTTCACCACACTACATAGGGTCTTGAACCCATACGGGCAGCTTACAAAGATGAAACAGAGGCGAACTCTTTTATAGATTTTTTGTTTTTTAAGTGTGCCAGAATGTTGAACTTGGTAAACCAAAGCTCCACAGAATAGCACAAACAACAACAACATGCTATCTATATCTGTCAACACTGGAAATAGGAAAGTTGTCTGTGCAAACAAATTAAATTGACGTGCTCTCGAAATCTCCCATGAAAGAAAAAAAAAATGGTTAGCGCTTCGTGAGAAAGATCAGAGTTTCATAATAATGTTGACCTAGATAATTTTAGGTTCTTGATTCTAAATTCGATACTTTGTTTCTGGCAGCTGAGAACATGCAAAAACTGCTTATTTGTATTCTTTTTCCCCTCGTAAACAATATTCATTTCTGCAAAAGTGGTGTTCACTTTTTATTAGGAAATGCCTGGTTATTAGACAAAGAATGGAAGCCAGGTAGTTTGGTGTAGTGTCTGCTTGCCAGCTGTTTCGTTTCGGTTCATTATCATCATTATTACGTAACAATGCGTTCAGTATGGTCACCAGTTGCTATTAAATTATCAGCTCCTTCCGCCTTTGATGTTCAGATGCGATGGACGTCATGGTTGCATGCCAAGGGCCTGTCCATTCAGTCATGTACCCAGATCTTGCTGAGTCTGCCTCTTCTCTTCTTCCCCTGACTGAGCCCCGTAGTTTTGTTCTTGAGAAGCCGTTTCATCTTATTGCATGTCCTTACCACTGCATTTTTCGTATTTTCGCGTTCAGCATAGGTGGCGAGAATTTTTGTTAGTTAATGGTCGCACCGTAGTTAGCTATTATTTTTTATTTAAATATGGGTTGGAATGTTGTGAATTCCCGGGGAAATCCTAGAGTTCCCGATGGGGAGGAAAAGGTCAGAAGACCAGCGGTACAAGAGAAAATCGAGATAAGTGGGTCTCGAGTATCCCATGATGAGCGAATAAATGATACAAGAAAAGCGTGAGACTGGAACGGAAGACATGTACAGAGAGACGATAGTAAGACAGTTGAAGTTCGGACCTGATTGCGAGAGGTTGTATGTGAGAGAACACCTGATTAGTATGGAGAACTTTGTGTGTTCGAGAGAAGACATGAATGTTTCCTGATTGCCAGTTTCAACATGTACAAATACCGGGTACAAGGCTTTTGTATGATATGGATCTATGATTCGAGAGATACGATCTGAGCAAAGCAGTGTGCGAATGAGTTAGCCAGGTCATCAGAAATCAGCCATGCATAGTGACCACTAGGACCTAGGAATGCGCTGTCAGTGAGATGTTTGATTCAGCGAATAAAGGTCTATAACTAAACATTCGTTTCTGGTGTGTCCAAGCAAACAAGCGTACGTCAGTACAGCAAGGTGGCGTGTAGAAACAATCCCTTAGCAGAGCAGATTGCAGGGTAAAAGATACCAGAAATCTTTATGTTGAATCTTTCTGTCCGTTTATCATATTGCCTCTCTAACCGCCTTGGATACTGGTTTGTTTCTCTCGTGTCATGTCGAACATTCGTTCCCCTGTGTTGATTTCAATCATACTGTCTAGTGTTAAGCTCCGAAATAGCGAAACTAGCGAGCCCACTTGCATCTCTGTTGCACCACATGCTAGCACTTTTTTTTTTTGCGGCTGTCTTATGCATTTGATTGCATCTGTGGCTTAGGCGTAGCTAACGCGCTTCGTAATGCCGTGGTGCCGGGTTCGATTCCAGCTGCAGTCGATTTTTCACTTGGCTTAGTTTCGACAGTTGTATTGAGAGCCGACCGCTCACAGGCAATGGCAAACTACTGAACTTAAAGTGAGCTAGAAAAAACCAAACAGCCAAAGAAAATGCTGATATTGGTTCTGCAACGTCCTGTAACGTTTAACTTATGCATTAAATGCGTGTTTGTGCTACTGGCTTTGCCGAGACTGCTGTCTGTTTCATTTTGTTTCCCCACAAAGGACAGCAGTTGGCATTCTGTGTGGTTTTCGTTTGGCACAGGAACGGAGCAACTACAGTGTCTTCTTCTTCTTCTTCTTCTTCTTCTTCTTCTTCTTCTTCTTCTTCTTCTTCTTCTTCTTCTTCTTCTTCTTCTTCTTCTTCTTCTTCTTCTTCTTCTTCTTCTTCTTCTTCTTCGATCCTTCTGTCAGAAAACTTGTATCATTAGGCCGGTAGCCTGTATGGAAGCTATTGTGCTGTCCATATCCTCTCGTGTACCATGCAGCTTTGCCTTCATTGTGGTTGAAACAGGCTATATTGTGTCTTTGTTGTCAAGTGTTACCTATTTGCTCTGAACTTACCAATACGATTACCTGAGTACTTAAATGCACAGTAGACAATTGTTTTTTCAAAAGCATATGTACACAGTGAAAGCCGCCGTGGTGTAGCAGCTAGACGTTCGCCTGCGGGTCTGAAGATGGTGGGTTCGGGTCCTGACGTAGCCGGACTTTTTCCAAAATGACCTTGGCTCCCAGGTCGACCCAGCCTTAAATGGGTACTAGCAGAAGGTCTATAAAAGGTAGGTCTAGCCCTATATGCCCAATAGTCTGAAGGTGTGAAACGGGATCCTGTACTTTAGTATATGTAGTAAGAGGCTACATAGAAATAGTTTTGTCCTATGTCAGTAAAATGTCATACAGAAAGAAGAGAAGCGCATCCACATTTAAGTAGCAAACATCAATGCATCAACATGAAATAAAATGGCTATCATAACGTCCTTTTTATGAGGTAATTTTTTGTTATTTGAAGCCCCACTCTGGCTTTTGCCAGGGGCCGCAATATGGGCAGGCCATAAATATGGCCAATTGTCTGAACGCGGTTTCTGGGACCTCTCCACGGCGATCCTCATCCACATGGTGGCACTTTGTGTCATCGGGTGTTTATCGCTTGTGTGATGTCCTGGTCGGGGTAGAAAGTCATTCATTCATTCATGCATCAACACGCTACCATGCAATCAGCAGAAACAGTTGAGGACTTATACTGTTTTTTTTTTTTTTTTACGTATCCAGAAACCATGAGTTGTAAACCCTTTAGCTCGGTAATATGGATATCGCAACCCTTCGGCCTTGATTCCATTAAAGGTACCGTTAATCTGGGAGAAATGTGGCTTTTCTGCCTACCCCCGGGAGTGAACCCGGACCACAAGAAGTTCGTCACCCGGCCGCCGCGAACGTCAGGTTTAACCAACTTCGCTGGTACTTCTTAGTTTGAACCGCAAGAGGAGCGGCTGACCAAACGGCTAGAACGCTGGGCTTTTATACGGGAAGCCCGAGTTCGAATCCTCGGTAAGGATGGAGATTTTTTCTGTCGGGAGCTAAAATGCGGGCCTGAATCCTCCGGCTCAAAGACCTCCTTGCCTACATCGCAAAAGTGATATAATAGAGGCAGTAATTGGCAGAACCGCATCTTGAAGACAGTTCAATACCTTACAAAGAACTATTACCATTTCCAGTTATAGTCCTTCTTCTTCGCGTTCATCGGCCACAAGCTTTAGCGGAAAGTTCTGGTTGTTCGTCCATTTCTAGACTTCTGGTCATGTCCCATAACTTGAGTTTTACGTGCACAACAAATTTATAAATCTGAATTATTTGTCTATAGAATGTTAGTCCCCAAGCTCTCGTGTAAAGGTACTTCGACTTCAAAGTAAACATCCAGAATTATTCGCCTTTTGCGTCATGCTTTTTAGGGAGCAGTGGATCTATACTTGCCCCCTCTCTCCCCCTCCCCCCCCCCCCCCCCACACACACACTTACACACACAAATAGGGAACCAACACGGGAAAGTTAAAGTCCAAGCATTGAAACCTATTGTGGTGTTGCTCTCTCTGCGTGTTGGTAAGTAAACGCATCAGAAAAAAGATTGCTAATGCGATGCACGCACGAATAAACGATAAACTGCACGCGCGCACACATACACACGCACACACACAGTGTCTGGAAAAGTTGGAGCACACACTGGACAGAGGCGAGTTTGGGTGCGAGTGAACCTTGGGGAGGCAGAAATAGACAGATCTCATCTCCTTCTGAGGAGAATGGCGCTGCTAGGAGTGACTAGGGGGTCTGGTCTGTGCTTAACACTCCAGGGAAAGGCGAGATGTATATGCAGACTGTCTGTTACCGTTGCCTTCGGAGACGGAACTCTGCGCTTGCTGCTGAAGATGGGGACAGGGAGATTATGGGACTGCCGCGAAGTTATTGAATGTTTCTTTTGTTATGTTTTAAAAGAATTTCAGAAAGTGTCCAAACACATGGCCATCAGATGAACAGATGCGCTGATTAACTATAGCGTTGTTTGAGTGCCATTTCTATATAAAAACTTGCATTTTTTTGCCCAAGTGGACAATTATTCCTTAATTTAAGCATTTGAAATCGGCTCATTGTCTTCTTTTTCCTGGCCTGATAAAATTTCTCTTCTTGCCTCAATTTCCTGTTTTTTTTTATAAAGTTCAAGAAGCTCATGTATTGTGAAATCTGTTGAACCTCGTCGCCAGCCATGTCAGAGAAGGAGCGAATGTTGACTTTTCGGGCGAATATCAAACAAAAATTTCAACGGGGAAAAAAGACAGGACGATTTTTTTAAAAGACAAATACTGGCGTGGACAAATATTAGTGTTCCACTTTATATGTTTAAGATTGTATCAGTGTGGCAATAAAGATATATATCTGCTACGCTGGATGAAAACACGCATGTTCGCAGACAAATAGTTTAAACAGCGTTTATGTAAGGAAATCATTGGATGGAGTGGGGGAGAGGGCTGGGGGGAGGGGGACTCAAGGTACTAAAGCCTATCGTTGTTTTCTGGAGTATTGATTAGCTGGTCTTTCTTACCAAGTTAAACAATAAAGTGGTGGTCCTACAGTGATCAGCTCAGTGTATGGCAACTGGTTGACTAGAGATTACCTCGTGCTGACAGACTGCGAGAGTAACCATGGTATTTGTTTGATTATTGGGCTAGGTGCCTCTATGTATCTTATGTCTTCTAAGGGTGTTAGGATATGACTTGTTCGGCCTGTTACTACAAAGTTGAAAAAAAGTATGCTGGTTTCATTATGTACTAGAAGCAAAGCAGAGGAGGTGTTAACTTGTGATGAAGGAAGAAGAGAAGAGATAATTAAAGGATAATTTGGAAATCTACTCCTTGAAATCTCGACTCCGAACGTACAAGAGCCCTCAACAATGTCACGTGGCGAGCCAAACCCAACCATAAGCTGCCTCAGTGCGCAAGGAAAAAAAAGAGAAAAAGTTCGTTTAGGCGGGGGTAAAATCAAAGTATCTCACCCTGACAGCAAATCTTTTGTGTGGGGTCTAATATAGGTTAACATTAAAACCTAGACATATTAACTAAAATAACAAGAATGTAAGTTGACGAATACAGAAACTTTATTTGCTTGATGACATATAACAATAATTCTTGACAACACTCTGAAAACTAAATATACTTAAGAATTACTAACTGAAGGTATTAGCAGACCAGTAGAACTAACCAAGCAATTAGTGAATCAAATGAAAAACAAAATACTGACAACTACTAGCAGACGAACAACCAGATAGTACCGTTATGCAGTCTGAACCTAATTCGCGCTTTAACGTTGTGCGGTTTGGGCGACAAATTGGAAGGGCTTCTAGCCTCGGACAGCTATAGCTGGAAAGTGAAACTGTTAACAGAATCAGGCCTTTTATCACATTCCAGGACTCACGTGACCTGCTGGACATCACTGAAGAGTTCCACCAAACCACCTTGCCAGTGCCACCAGCCATACTTTGTTAAACCAAAATAATAAACAGGCCAAAAATCTACCCTCTGTCCCCAGCCTGTTACAATTACACCCGGTCGACACACTGACTCCCAGATGAAAATGGGCAACTTTTTCCCCAGACTAAACTGTGCAACTTTCTTATTTCTGAACGACTGTTCGACTAAGTTTCTTTCTGTATGACCAAACCTTCTTGGGAGTATGTTGGTGGGATGAGAATTTGGCACATTTTGTGGAGTGCTCTTAAAAAGCCGTTTTGTGGTGTCGGTGGGGAAGGGCCCTGAAAAGAAACGACGGTATCCATGTATGCATACTCGACGGTTCGGGTTAGGGTTTGGTGCCGGAATGCTCACAGGTAAAGAAAATTGACGACGAAGGCGAAGTCACGAAGTAAGAATATCTCTTGCAGACAGGGCACATTGATGGTAACAAACTAACGAAAATAACACACATTGAAAATGATGACTTAATAAACGCATAATACGCTGAAAACAACCAACACATGAAAGGCCTATAACAGTGGCTCTTAGGACTCCTAATGCCGCGACCCTGTAATACAGTTCCCTCATGTTGTGGCGACCCCCAGACAATTATTTTCCTTTATAACTTCAATAAATATGTGTTTTCCGATGGTCTTAGGCGACCCCTGTAAAAGGGTCATTTGACCCACACAAAAAGGGTCACGACCGGCACATACTAGAATATAATAGTTTTAGTGTTGTGGGGTTACTGTCAAGTGAACACCGCCTAACACTGACCCTAAACATAACCCCCTTATACTATGGCACCTTCCGGGAAAACCCTTAGGAATTCCCTACCAAATCTCGCTGCTGGTGAAATGGGGTGAAAAGCTGAAAAGAACCAGGGACCTAATATTACGTCAACACAATATAATCAGTTATATTGTTTCTGTGATACATCTGGTATTGAGCCATTAACGACTAGACCCTGCCAAACTATATGCACGTGCGCACGCAAACACGCAGAGGCACACATACACACAGAGCGCAGAAACACAAATTGATTAAAACAACTTGGACTGCTTTGTTTGTGTCCACAAAACATTCGTGTGAAGAGATCAGTCCAACAAAAGAGGTACTAACGCACAGCGTAGTTCTCTGCAGTATCGATCAGCTTGCCTGTCTAAACGCTCACCCGGACAGCAATTAGAGAATAGAGCCAACCAGTTACGGTGCTACAAAGGCACTAAATCTGACTGACTCAACTGTGCCCTGTGTGATGTTCTGACAGACTGAGAGAATATAAATATCTTAGCTTTTTTTTTCTAGACAGTGTTTCGTGTCTATCTATCTATCTATCTATCTATCTATCTATCTATCTATCTATCTATCTATCTATCTATCTATCTATCTATCTATCTATCTATCTATCTATCTATCTATCTATCTATCTATCTATCTATCTATCTATCTATCTATCTATCTATCTATCTATCTATCTATCTATCTATCTATCTATCTATCTATCTATCTATCTATCTGTCTGTCTGTCTGTCTGTCTGTCTGTCTGTCTGTCTGTCTGTCTGTCTGTCTGTCTGTCTGTCTGTCTGTCTGTCTGTCTGTCTGTCTGTCTGTCTGTCTGTCTGTCTGTCTGTCTGTCTGTCTGTCTGTCTGTCTGTCTGTCTGTCTGTCTGTCTGTCTGTCTGTCTGTCTGTCTGTCTGTCTGTCTGTCTGTCTGTCTGTCTGTCTGTCTGTCTGTCTGTCTGTCTGTCTGTCTGTCTGTCTGACCGTCCCTCCGTTCGTCCTTCTGTCTGTTTGTCTGTCCCTCCCTCCCTCTGTCTGTCCCTCCGTCCGTCTGTCCGTCCGTCTGTCCCTTCGTCTGTTCCTCCGTCTGTCTGTCTGTCTATCTTTGAGTTGTGTGCAGTTGTGTATACAACTACTGATCTGTTCTAAATGCTGCTTCCTTCGACAATAAACCGCATTTCCAGTGCCGGGCTGTTTGTGTTGGCACTTTTGACGGCTGCCTTATGCATTTAATGCGTGTGTATACTACAGGCACTGCTAAGACTGCAGTTTGTGTCAACTTTTCCACAAGGGACAGGACAGACATTCTGTGTTGTCTTTGTTAGCACAGAAACGGAGCAACTATGCTGTGACCGGGTTTCTATGAAGTTGCAACTACGTGAATCTGATTACCTAATTATGTATGTCTTATCATTAGCTCTCTCTCTCTCTCTCTCTCTCTCTCTCTCTCTCTCTCTCTCTCTTTCTCTGTATGTGTGTGTGTGTGTGTGTGTGTGTGTGTGTGTGCTTGTGTGTTCGTTTGTCTGTCAGCACATCATGTAACATTACATTGTCACAGACACCCTTAACCATCCTATCTTACACCATACCATCAACAGGTAAACCTGGCAAACACCTAATGGCAAACTGCTTCGTCCTTAAACGGGAAAATCGAAATGTCCCTCCTAACTGGCGTTTGAGTGCCTTGATTTGGTATCACGGATCCTCCAGTTAGGTCAATTAGACCAGATCTGAGGTATCTGCGAAATTTTTTGTTTTCATAAACGTCCTCATTAGTTGGACTTTTTTGATCGACTTCTCTTCCATGTCCGTACACATGTCATCGACTTCTCTTCCATGTCCGTACACATGTCATCGATTCTTCGCAAAATCTGATCCAGACAAAGTTTTTAGCAAAGTTCAATTCAGGGGGTTGGTGGCGGCAGCAGCGGGGGGGGGGGGGGGGGGGGGTGGGGGCGGGTGTAATACTCTTTAGTAATGCTCTCTGTGGGTTCAAAGGTTTCTGAGGCCGTCATCTGACTTCCGGTGATGCTGATAGAAAATTTTGAGTTTCTGTTGTTTCATAATGGATACGAATCTGGAACTTTGAATCAAACCTAGTTTTTTTTTTTTTTTTTAGGTTATGAGCTTTGTGAAATCAAAAATTTTACCAACCACGATGTTCTGAAAGAAAGATATGTCAATATTTCACTTTATTCTTTTTCGGTCCGTTGAGAAGATGCTATCAGTTTGTAGCGATGGGACACTATTACCGGGGTCACAAATTCTAGGCTGACAAAAATGTCAAGTGAGCATTATTTTGGTATCTGTGTGCGTGATATCTAATAGTGTAGTGAATACTGTGTACATGAATATGTATGTGTGTTATGCTGTATACATGTATGCTTGTGAGAGGGACTGTGTGAAAGAGAGAGGTGAGAGAAAGGGAAGAAAGGTTTGGGATGTATTAGAGTGAAAGCAAACTGTTTTTGTGCAGTAGAAACCCTTGGATAAACATTAGCAGACAGCTCTCTGTTGAGAATACCTTGACACTTGAAATGCTTCTGCCCCTGTCATCAAATGAAATTTATAAAGCCTGTTTCATAGCGTACTTTTTCATACTACTTAGAGAAAAGTGTGTACGTCGAGCGCCGTAGAAACCAACCATCCAAATAATCACACTTATTACACTTTGGCTCTTCAAAACTATTTTCCGGTGCAGTTCACACTGTAATTTTCTCAGTGTTCTTATGTAGTTATTTTCCTTCCTGTACTTTAGACTTTTAGTCGGCTCTGTGGCTAAGTCGATGCGAACGCTTCGCTTCGTAATGCCGGGACGCCAGGTTTAATCCCAGCTGCGGGCATTGCGCCTTGCGTTGGTTTCGACAGTGGTATCAAGAAAGCCGACCGTCCAGTACGCAATGGCAAACTACTGGATGTAACTTGCGTAGAGAAACCACACAACAGCCAGGGGCTGTTGGGGTTGGTCCTGCAACGTCCTGTAAAGGATGCGCAACTTTAAGACTTTGTATAGTCTGTTCCAACAGTCCTGCCGAACTTTAAAAATCTGTAATTCAGTAACAGTTGAGTGTTAGTTGTTGAAATGTGGCATTTTCCTATTGCTTTTTTTACGTTTTATGCAACTGTTCAAAAACCTCAAATTGCACGCCTGTCATAGGCGTTTCACTTTCAGGTGGTCATCTCAGGCATAAGACTCCCGCAAGTGGCGGGTGTTTGATTTAGTGGGGGATAGGCTATCAAAATAATCAACACGCATCGCTGCACATGGGAACTCATTTCCATACAATCTAAACACCTTTAAAAAAAGTAAAGGTCTTTTCCAAGCATTTAGTCTTGTAGGACATACAGGGCGATACCTTTATTTCTATAGACCAATCGGCACAAGATGGGTGATGTTGTCAGCATCACGCTGGTTGCCTTTACTTCCCGGGACTGCACCCGGTACCCACTCAAGGCTGGGTCTACCTGTGAGTTAAGGTCACTTTTGAAAAAAATCCGGCTGCGCCAGGGAGCGAACCCACGACCTTCCAATCTGCATGCGAGCGTCCAGCCGCTACGCCACGGCGACTCCCACACGTATGGCAGTTATTGTATATTCTATTTTTCAGGGCTACAGAAATTATTAGTCCAACAAAGATTAAAAAATTCGCAGCTTTAAGAAAATAGCGGCATCTGCGCATTTGTAAATCATGGATTCATAAGAACATAGGAAAAGTAAAGAGACGTGCAAGCATTCGCATTGATCCCTTAAAGAGTTTTCGAGATTTCTGTTAATGTATGACGGCTTGAGTGGTGAAACGCACTATAGACTTTTTTATTAATTGTTCGCCCCAGTAGTAATGTGAGATCCACAACCTTCTGTCTCGTGTACTTTAAAGTTAACTCTGAAACAGGTGATCTTCTATGCCATTGTGTCAAACTGCCAAGCGTCTCCTCTGCCTGCCCCTATCTCTTTCTAAGTCTAAATGCCATGTCTAACACCTGTCCGATGAACCAAATAAAAGCTTGTCACCGTGGTCGTAAGGTAGTCGACTGATCTAATTAGCTACCGCAGCGATAATATCGATAATTCTCACAATACTTGTTACAAATCACAATATCGTCTTGTCCCTGTCCGAGAACATCCGGTAAAGTGCAGCAGGGGAAGATCGAGGCCTGGGAGTCATGATCCAGGTCGGTCTACCCTCCGAGATTGTATAGGAATGGTACCGGAAACAATCGTCGACGAAGGATCTTTCTACTGATGATCGGTGGACACCTGCTGTACATGCTCTCCTGTGAAGTTCGTCTTATTATAGAAGCGTTTTTTTTTTCTTGTAATTTTATTCGACTGGCTTTGCTGTTATCTTGTATTCAGCTAGGAGACAATCCTTCTTCATTTGCTCTTTTACCAGCCTCCGCTTCTTACTCTTCTCGTAGCCCCTACTATAGACACATCGTACTATTGTAGAGCTGAGTTGAGTTTAGTCAATAGTTGACATCACAGCACTCGGGGCATTTCAATGCATGCTCCGTCCTCGTCTTCAGCAGCTAGTGCAGAGTTACAATACTCATGGTACCGGTCGCAATCTGGTTAAATGTCCTCCTTGCCTTTCCTCTGAGGGTAGTGAGCCTGCCAGGCCCTCTGGTTACACCCAGGTGCCTCATTCTCTCCAGGCCATAATAATCTTCTTTCTCTACTGTTGTAGAGTTTCTCCCATGTTATCTTTCCATCTTGCTCCGTTTATAAATCAGTATATTCTCTGCACCGATAATGAATCAACTGCCAGCTTGCTAGGCCTGTCGGAACTTTACCAGCTCCCAGTTGGCCAGGACGTTTCGCTGTGACTGTATACCATTTGTGGCTACAGTGGCTTCGCGGCGCAAGGCCACTTTATTCTTGTCCTGTTGACTATTTCTCCTGGCCTGGACGGGGAAGTTGGCCTGCTAGATAATTATCTACATAATTCATATTTTTGTCAGAAATAGCACCGCTAGGACACACACGAATGTATGCGTGTAAATGGTAAGCAACAAGCTACTCTCCCTCCTCCTTCTTCTTCTCCTACAACTTCTTCTGTCTGTCTGTCTGTCTGTCTGTCTGTCTGTCTGTCTGTCTGTCTGTCTGTCTGTCTGTCTGTCTGTCTGTCTGTCTGTCTGTCTGTCTGTCTGTCTGTCTGTCTGTCTGTCTGTCTGTCTGTCTGTCTGTCTGTCTGTCTGTCTGTCTGTCAGCGTGTATGTATTTCTGTCAGTCCTTCTTTCTTTCTTTCTTTCTTTCTTTCTTTCTTTCTTTCTTTCTTTCTTTCTTTCTTTCTTTCTTTCTTGCTTGCTTGCTTGCTTGCTTGCTTGCTTGCTTGCTTTCTTTCTTTCTTTCTTTCTTTCTTTCTTTTACTTCTTCTTCTGCTTCCTCTGCTTCTTCTTTTGTTCCCTCTGCTTCTTCTTCTTGTCCTTCTGCGTTTACCTTTTTAAAACGGGACAACTGGCGCCTTATGTTTCGATTTACAGTTAGGCTGCGATATCTACACCCTTCCACCTTAGGTTTATCCCCACCCCCCGACCCCTTCTTCTCCCAATCTGGGCCCCGGAACCCACATGCAGAAAACAGTGAGTGCTGTAATTGTGAAACATAAAGTCACTGAAGATGTGCTTTCTTAGAAGAATGTTGAGAATTTCGTGGATATGAAGAAAAAAAAAAACATTGGTGAGATATTGAAAGCTGCAGGTTTTACAGATAATGGAAGTTTTATAGCCGACGCCACCTGATATCTCGTCAAGTAATTGCTACAAACACAGGTAGTGTTTTGTTTTGCTCATATCTGCAACAGGAAAACACTGTTTTGAAATCCGAATAAAAAAATTTTCATAATATGCTTCTTCCTTGTCGCAACACATGAATGTGAGTCACGAATCATTTCGCAATCATTAAAGAAGTAAAACAATGTTTGAATTTAAATATAACAGAGAAATCCTTAAAATAACATGTCAGTTTTTTTACATTCGACAAAATTTGAACATCGTAGAAAACGGACTTTTTAGATGAAAAATCTGCCAGACTTAACGAAAACAATTATTTGGAAGCTGCAAGGATGTAGCGCTTTTAGCGAATGATGTGCACACTGTTGGCAGAAGAAAGGGCGTAATCAAGATGTATTTTTAAAAAAATAACTTCGGAAGAAGACTGATAAATCGCTTCAGAAAGAGGAAATGTACACTTTTGGTCGTTTATAATACTTTAGCCGTCTCCTTGTGGGATGCAATTTTTCGTTATTTTGAAGCCCCACCCAGGCTCTTTCCAGGGGCAGCAATACAGCCCGGCCATTAATATGGTCTAGTGGCTGAACGCGGTTTCTGGGACCTCTCCACTGTGATCCTCATCCACATGGTGGCACTTTGTGTCATCGGGTGTTTAACGCTTGTGTGATGTCCTGGTGGGGTAAAAGTACAATACGATACAATTCCGGTCGTTTCACAAAAAGGGGAGGTAAAAAGTAGAATGCATCTCAGCAGCACGAAAGAGACAAAAAGCAGAAAGCAGAAAGAGACAAAGAGAAACAATGCTGGATAGTTGTCCATCCTGGTATGTATGATTATCTGTGTCGGAAAGAACTGAAGAAATACGGAACAGAAGGTTGTTGACAAATATGACTACCAGCATCATAAGACATGTTCTATAATGAGAAGTAAGTCTTCGACCATATTTAGCGCTGCTATTGTTTAGAAAGGACACCATATTTTAAGCTGCCGTTGTTTAGAAAGGACACCATATTTGGCGCTGCCATTGTTTAGAAAGGACACCATATTTGGCGCTGCCATTGTTTAGAAAGGACACCATATTTGGCGCTGCCATTGTTTAGAAAGGACACCATATTTAGCGCTGCCATTGTTTAGAAAGGACACCATATTTAGCGCTGCCATTGTTTAGAAAGGACACCATATTTAGCGCTGCCATTGTTTAGAAAGGACACCATAATCGGCACTTCATTGTTTAGAAAGGACACCATATTTGGCGCCGCCATTGTTTAGAAAGGACAAACACTCACATAAGTCATGGCTTCACAAAGATTAGGCATAGACCGAACATCATGAAGATGGAATATTGGAGACATCTGGAGCATCACACTGCCAGGCAGGATACAAGTGGCAAGGGCCTGAGAATTTGGCCCGCCAGACGTGATCTGATGTTACCTTTGGTGGGGGGGGGGGCAGAACTGTGCTGTTACTGTGGATCGCAACAATCCAGAGGTCACAGGCTGTGAGTGTCACATTGATTTTTCATTTTTGTTTCCAGAATATGCAGGGTTCTTTAGGAAAGAGCAGTCAGATAGGTTGGCTGGACTGACCCCAGGGGTGGGGGTGCACTGCAACTGCACAAGGCAAAGTTGGCCTCTCGAGTGTGGAACGAGATAACGGGTAAAATGGAAGGTATTGGAAACCCGTTCATTGAGAGAATAATGCAGCAGGAAATATATATAAGCTCTAGGCGCAACTAGAAACTCGGTGAAACGTCAAACATGTAGTTAACAAACGACAACGGACACAGTCAGCAAGTAGACTCTTTGCTGACTGTTGAGTAGGGAGATGGAGCTAATATAGGCTTGTCCTGAATGCTGTGATGTTAAATTTTTGCCCTGATGATCCGGTGACGCCATGGGAATGAACTTATGCACAGAAAGTTATGTATTACATTATAGGGCATCAGCATACGAACTGATACATGTTGTTGGAAATCGCAACAAGTGGGAAGGAAAGATTACGCATACCAAGCTTAAAGACACTGTATTATGATATGTGTTATGGAACATAATATTGCTTGACCACTCATATATCCTCCTGTCCATCCGTTTGTATTTTGCCTGTTTTATGTCTGTCAGAAACCATCACAAGTGCCCCGATTACCGCCTTTAGAGAGTTCCTTCGCTCTATGCTGTCAATCCACAAACCTCCCCAGATCAACGATCAATAGCTAAGTTTTGGCACGTCGCAACTGTGCAAACATACCAACCAGACAGACGTACCACTAAGGCGTGAGGGCGCGTTTTAGTTCTGGATAAACTGAGTGGATTGCTGACGGCAGACGACACGCTAAATGATACATAGACATCACAGGCCTCCACTTGGCGTCCCCAAGCGCGCGAGTATATTCTGGTCTTTACGCTATTCCCATAGGCCTCCTCTACGTGACTTGTTGGCGTTAGTTTCCCCCCAAAGATTGCTATCTTTTTGCTGTCGTTTTTGTCGTTGTCTGTGTGTTATATATGTTTATTTTCCTTGTATGTCTGTCTCGTTCTATACGCTTGTCGGAGGTCTACGTGGCGAAGTGGTCAAGCCTTTTGCCTCGCGCTCGGAAAGTCGCGGGTTCGTTTCACGCCTGCGCCCTTCAGTTCACGGGTGCAATTTTACGGAGATCATGTGGATCGTTGCCAGAGCTACAGAGTTCGTGCTGTGTGTAGCGCTTTCGGCAGGCGGCTAGCCATCCTGCGAAGAGAGACCGAGCCATATGGGATTAAAACCGGTACAATAAAGACTTCACCTTTCCGCTTGTCGGTATCTCACGGGGTGCATTTACGGAGATCATGGTGGATCCCCTCGTTTCCATAGCTACAGAGTGTCGTGCTGTGTGTAGCGCTTCTTCATCTCTGCGTTCGATATCAGTCATGTCTTTACGTTTGTAACAAATTATTTCTAATTCGTGACACTTCTTCTTCTTCTTCTGCGTCGATATCCATGTCATTGTGGTCTGGGTCACAAATAGGATTGTGCGTTTAAGGTCGCCACCGGTCCCCCCAAAGCTTCTCTTGCAATGTGGCTCCTTTGGGCCAGATCCACAGTCTTTGCTGGGAGAGGTAAGGGCAGTACTGCAGTATGTGTTCAGTCAGGGGTTTGTCTTTCTGCTCCACAATCACAGGCAGCAGATTCTTTTATGCCTATCCTGAACAAGTGTGCTCGAAGACCACAGTGTCCAGTCTGAAGTCTAAGAATTGATGTTTGTTCTTTCCTGTTGAGTTTGTTTATGCTGTCACTCTCTGGTCTGTAATCTCCATTCTGCCTTCTCCACTCCCGCTTGAAAGACTGCTTTAGAGCGCTGTTTTGGTTTCCTTGTAGCTGTGTGGTGGATGAGGTTGTGGAAGATTACTCCCAGCTTTTGCCAACTCATCTGCTCTCTCATTTCCTTGAATACCACAGTGGGCTGGTATCCACTGCAAGACCAGTTCTGCTTCCTTGGAGAGTTAGCCAATGTTGGTCCTTAGATCAACAATTATTTTGTCTTGTTTTTTTTTGCTGGATAGTGCTTGGAGAACAGACAATGAGTCGCTAAGTATAACAATTTGGTGCCCTCTGTGTTCTTGAGTGATGAGATGTTGGACTGCAGAGAGGAGGGCAGTTGCCTCAGCTCTGAAGTTAGTGCAGATGTCACCTGCTGGTAGAGAGAGAGAGTTTCTGCTCTACTGCTAGGGGTTTAATGTAAATTCCACAACCCCCCTTTCTGACTGCATCTGTAGCAGAGCCGTCGGTGAAAACCTGAGTCCAAGTGGTGTGTTTGGATACTTCTCATCAAGCATAGCAAGAGCCAGGGTTCTCTGTTGTGTCTCCGTCTGGGCATCTTTTGAAGTGATTCCTGGTACCTTTAGGACTACATTTGCTTTCTCTGGCTTGCTTGTCCATGGTTCTGGCCTAAGTCTTTCGCACAGTGCAACATCTCTTTCAAGCAGATCTTGGTGCTGTCTGTATAGTTCTCTAGCGAGGTGGTTGGGGCTCTGACGCTTTAGTCTGTTTTTTGTTCTCTCTTGAAATTTAAAATGCAGTGGGTGACTTTGAAGTCTTTTTAATTTCTCATACTGTAAAAGAGTTTTGTATTGTCTTCTGAGTTCGAGTGGTTCAGTATCTGCTATCTTTTCTATTTCTCTGATGGGGGTGGTTTTCATGGCTCCGAGAACAATCCTTAATCCCATATTCTGAACCTTGTCCAGTTTTCCCATTGTTGTCTTGGCTGCTGCAGCCCATGCAGTGGAGGCATATTCCATGACTGGCCTGACTGCTCCAGTATATACTTGTTTTAGGATTCTAGAGTTAGCGCCCCATGTGGTACCCGCTAATTTTTTCATAACTGCAAGCTTCTTGAATGCTTTTCCCTGTACTGCTTCTACATGTGACTTCCAAGTTAGTCGCGAATCAAGTGTAACGCCCAGAAAGGTAGGAGTGTCAGTCTGTGGAATGAGCTGGTTTTTAATCCAAATTTCGATTTTTTCTTTTTTTGGGGAGAGAGAGAAAAGTGATGCTGTGCTTTTTGATTTATTTAGCTTTAGACCCCACTTTTCGGTCCAGGCTTCTACATTTTCCACAGTTTTTTGTAACAGATATGAGGCTGTGGTGGTGTATTCGGAAGCTGTCCAAACTGCAAAGTCATCGGCATGTAGGGTATTAAAAACGTGCTGGTGGCAGGTTGCTGTGATATCATTAATGTAAACCAGGAACAGAGTTGGTGATATAGCACTGCCCTGGGGAACTCCTTCTCTAAGTTTTGCCAGTTTGCCAATGTGTCCATCAATTCTGAATCTGGCTCTGCGTTGGAAAAGAAAGTCTTTGATCCACTTGTACATGTTGTGCACAACTCCTGCCTGTAGCAGTTTTAGTTGTAGGCCTTCTTTCCAAACTGTATCAAAAGCACGAGAGAGGTCAAAAAAGACAGCAAGAACTTTCTTTTTTTCCTGGAAGGCATTCTCAATTTCCTGTGTCAGATATGTCAACTGGTCCTCTGTATTTCTGTGCTGTCTGTATCCTGTCTGGGTGTTGGTGATTACTGAGTTTGTCTCCAGGAACCATATTAGTCTTTTATTTACTAATTTCTCCATCAATTTTCCTACACAACTAAGAAGGCTAATAGGTCTGTAGCTTTTTGGGTCTCTTCTGTCTCCACCCTTTTTAAGGATAGGCTGGATGAGGGCTTCCTTCCAGGCTGACGGTACTACCCCTTTTTGCCAGCTCTGGTTGTAGATGCAGAGGAGAAACTTCTTGGCAGCAGGTCCAAGATGAGAGAGAAATTCGTTTGTAATGCCGTCAGCCCCTGGGGCTTTCTTCATTTTCAACTCTCCAATTCCAACATCCAGCTCTTGCATGGTAAACCTTTCTGACATGCAGGCCTCTTTTGATTTTGTGCTAAAGTCTGCTAGAAGAGTCTTGGTCTGGTTTCGTACTTCTTTTATTCTTTGCATGGGAATATGAACCTCAGTTTCCTTCTGGTGTGTTTCGGCTAGTAAATCTGCTGCTACCTTGCCAGTAAACGATCCATCGTCTGTTTGGAGTACAACTCTGGCTTTTTCCGTCTTGTCTCCATTCAAGCTTTTTGTGAGATTCCACAGACGTGAAGTGTCCTTCTCGAGGTTAAATGACGCTGTCTTTTTGTGCCAGCTTTCCCTCATCTGATTATTTCTCTCTCTGACGAAGGCTGCTTTTGCTCTGTTATGAAGTATTACATTTTTATCTGTCGGATCCTTCTCCATATTTTCCCTCCTGGTACTAAGTTTGGAATGCAGAGTGTCCAGTTCAGGCGACCAGTAAGGTTTAAAGTTTTTCCTGCTGCCTCGTGGTATGTTACCCTTGGCTGCATTTAGAATAGTTGTGTTGAGGATCTTCAGTTTGGCATTTATTTCCAGTCTTCTGAAGAAGACTCTCCTCAACATGTCGTCCAAATAGGAAGTGAAAAGGCTCCAGTTAGCCTTCTTGTAGTTCCAGCTGGGAGGGTTCTTTTCCTTAGTAACTTCTCTACTTTTGTTAATGGAAAGGATTACGGGCCTGTGATCACTGCCTCCCAGCTGTTGACATACATCCCGGCTGGTAACTTTCTCCACATCTTCAGTTGCTATAGCCAAGTCTGGGGTGCTAGTTTTCCTCCAGGCTCGAGAGTAGAATGTGTCTGGGTCGTCACGATGATTTATCAGAACTAGAGTGTTGCTGATTATCCAGTTTTCTACCTCTTCTCCTTTCGCATTGAGGTCTGTGTAGCCCCAGCTAGGTGAGTGGCTATTTAGATCTCCGACAGCAATCCAGTTTTCTGTGTTTAGTTGGATGGGTCCCAGAATAATATCTCTGTTTGGTGGTGAGTAGATGTTGCATACTGTCACGTCTCCCCTTGCACACCTGATAGTGACTGTGATAAACTCTGTATCCCCACAATGAGATCTCTAGATTTCCCAAGCTGTGATTGTGTTCTTGACAGCAGTCAAGACTCCTCCTTTTGGACGAGTTAACCTATCGTGTCGGAAGATTTGGTATCCACTGATAGAGAATCTATGTGCACTTGTGAGGTGAGTCTCTTGTATGCAGCACATGTCAATATCGTGCTGCTTCAAGAAATTTTGTAGTTCAGTTTTCTTCAGCCTCACTCCCTCAGCATTCCAGTGCATAATTGTCAGTTTGTTTCCAGTTACATAAGTCTGTTCTTCCCTGGTCACTCCAGGAGATTCAGAGGTTGTGGCTCTAGTAGCTTGGGGTGGGCCCCCTCGAGGCAGGGGGCCCGGCGCCATCCCTACCCGTCCACGTCCCATAGGAATGACACCATAACGTGATAATTTTGTTTGCATGACCATATCGCTAGTGCGTAGATGCCCGATTTTTAGTCCCGTGCCATGTAGGCTGACATCTTCCGACTTCGACGGTTGAGGTTTTTTTTCAGGATTCCCCCTCCCATAGGCTGATTGCCTTCCAGGGCTTATGAGTTCTGCCTACCCACATTTTCTGTCGGGCTTTGTTGCCCTAGCCTTTGTTCTTACAGGAACTTCCCACAAGGCAGTGGTGGTTTGGCATTCGGTGTGTCCTTCACGTAGATGAATTGCCTTTCAGGGCTTTTGAGCTTCATCTGCCCAGGGTTTAATAAATACAAAAGTGAGGGTTTAATAACGGTCACCCCAGTAGAGCCTCGTGCTGGGGAAGGAACTAGGGACGCAACATCCATCAGCCAGATGTCGCTCCTGTACATCATGACTGCCTTCGTTAACGACTGTGCTCCCCGACAGCCATGCAGTTTATTGGCACGAAGGAAACGCCTTAAACTTGGGTTCTGGACTACCGACTCCCTACATGTTGACACCTGTGTGTTATTGGTGTACAAAATTTGTCATTTTTCTGTCATATAACATTAGCATGTGCATATGTTCCAGCATACAAAAAAAAAAAAAAAAAAAAAAAAAAAAAAAAAAAAAAAAAAAAAAAACTATTTTCATGTATACATGCTTACTAACACTTGCACATACCAATAATAATTGTGACAAGAAATAACAGTAATTAACAGTTTACAGGTACTCCCACATCAAAGTAGAGAGGGAGAAAGAGGCACATGTACACATACAAGAATATAGAGGGATAAAGAGGGGGGAGAGGAGGAGAGAGAGAGAGAGAGAGAGAGAGAGAGAGAGATCACTAAATGACTAATTCCTCCAGGAGGGAAAATGTTCAACAATGCTTCTATACTGTAATCCAGGTAGTTTGTGTGGGGCAGGGCATCAAAAACTGTCAAGTGTTTTTCCCTGAGGGCCCGACACAGATATTGTCTGTTGCCGAAAAATAAAGGTGAAAATCCGAACGGCGTTGATTCGATGAAGTTGAATGCACTTTAGCTAGTCTCCTATCCTGTTCTGTGTCCGGCTCCTAGGGGGTCCAGAAAATAAACCCGTTCATCTGATGGCCTAGTAGAATGTCTTTCGACCAGTTTCAAGTTACACATGGTAACCTTGTTACTGGCTTTCTGTGATGTTGACGACTTTGTGCCCCCTTCAAAATTCCGCTGTTAACTGTCCATAGATGATTGTCGCTGGGTGGGGCCGTGTGAAGTGAATGCAGCAAGTGAAATGGAAGCCGAGAGACTGGGGTGTTCTCAGTCGGGTACACCCAGGGCTCCGTGGATAATGTCCTGTTGGCTCCTTCATTATGAAAAGGGGGGGGGGGAGGGGTAGAGAGAGAGAGAATTTAAGCGTGTTCGCTAATTTCTCTAGACTCGATGTGAAGATGTTGATCTCCCTTCATTTATTGAGTAAAATGGGTTTTTTTAAAAAAAACTGCTTTACTGTGGTTTTTTTTTTTTCCACAGGTAAGTTAACACACGTTATATATATGTTATTTTACTGCCGGACCCGCCTGGGTCAAAAAGAGTTAACGGGGTCAGCACATTTTTCTCCACGGAGCAGGCAGAAGGGGTGTGACACTTCTGTCACTGTGTTTGCCGCTGGATGGAAAATAATGCGACTGAAATGTCCGATTTTTTATTCTACCCTGGAATGTGCCTCTTTGTCTCAGCTTGTTCCGTTGTCCAGTTTTATCGTTTGGAGGATAGCCAAAGCGTATCGGGTGTCAGTGATACATTTCAGTGAAGAGACACGCCCATTTGAACGCTATACCTGTTGTTTCCATACAGTGTGTGAATGCTTGTTAAAACTCTCTACTTAAAGAATCCAACATTTTTATCGCGTGTTGATAAGTAAAGCACTACAGAATATTTCACGGCACAACTGACAGGATAACGGTCACAGTGATATAAAAATATTATTTCTTTCACTAAGACAAACTGAATAATAAATCCAAAAAGTGAGAGCTCGAAAAAAACACGTCCTCTCAGTAGGGAGTCGGTGTCACCTCATTTCGTGACACTGTGAAGCTAGTTTCTTCGAACGATTGTTGGAACATCGAAATTAGAACTCTTCGCTTGCTACTGAAGACGGGGACGGAGCACTAATGGGGATGTCCCGAGTGCTGTGATGTCGATTCTTAATTCAACATTCAACGATTGCTTCTTTAATAATGTCTCGCTCTCTTTTTGCTTTTGTTTATGTCTTTGTCTGTACATTATAAATCTGTTTCCTTGTATGTATGTCTGTCTTGTTCCTTACGCTTGTCGGTCTTTGTTGCGATGCCTAGTTTTCGTTTGCATATGTAAAAATATCTCTGGCGCCAGTCAGTATGTTTGCCAGTCTCTCTCTCTCTCTCTCTCTCTCTATGTGTCTCTCTCTCCCTCCCTCTCTATCTCCCTCCCCCCTCTCTCTCCCTCTCTCTCTTCCTCTCTCTCTCTTCCTCTCTCTCTCTTCCTCCCTCTCTCTCTCTCTCTCTCTCTCTCTCTCTCTCTCTCTCTATCCCTCCCTCTTTCTCTCAGCCTATATTGGTAGAATTATAAAAAGATTACAACTGATATTGAAGTATTGGCATTCTTTACTGGCTGCTGAGGATGGGGACGAGGCTTTTATGATTGCTGTAACACGAGTTCTCAACTCATAACCTTTAAAACTCTTTAAACATTGAGATATAACGATTCCCCCAGCAGTCTACATCTTTTCTTTTTACGACCTCTTTTCTTGTTTGTAATTTTATAATTGTCTGCTTATGCCGTATGCAGGGCCATCTTAACGCATAGTCCCGCTGAGCCTAAATGGACGCTAGGCACGGTCACTGTTTTTAGTCGTGGCAAATATTTGGCTTCTGACACACAGTGACCGTTGCATTTTCCTTAATTTGTAGACTGAAAGGTTATAGTTTTGTCGCCCAACTACTGAACTGAGTGCTTGATGTGACACTGCGGATTTCATTTGGAATATTTTTTTCAGTTGTGTCCAACGTATTGTTGTGATCTGTAGATTCAAAAAATGGAGCGATGCCTGTTGCCACAGAATGGGTGGTGTCTTATGTGATTGAAATTGTTCATGTGTGCAACTGCTCATTTGTTTGCAACCGCTACTTCCGTCAATTACGAAATGCATTTCTAATGTCGGACTGTTTGTGTTAGCACTTCTGAAGACTGCCTTATGCTTTTCATGTGTGTATTTTAGTAGATATGATGTGATTACAGTCTGAGTCTGTGTCAAAATCTCCACAAGGGACAGTGGTGAACATTCTGTAAGTTTTCTTTGGCACAGGAGCGGAGCAACTATGTGGTGACCCGTTTGCAATTAAGCTAAAACTAAGATTACCAGATTACCAAACCAGCTGGGCACTTACCCGGGGACCCTGCGAGCATAGTGACCCCATGCTAATTTGTGTGTCTAGTGGTTGGCCATTATATAAATATATTTAACGTTTAAATTAATTATATGTAATATAAAACCGAAATTACATCTCAAATCCATCCCACGTCCCCACCAGTATTGTTGAAAGGACAGTAAAATAAATATTTGTTCAATATTATGGATCGTTAACATTTCAATCCTGTTAAAAGTTGTCGTAGGGACTCCAGTATACTGGTTTTCACAGGGGCCCATAATGGCTATGGTCGTATTCCGAAGAAAGCTTTCTGGCCAAAACGATCATCACTGTTTCCTTCGTGATTATGATATTATGAGGCTGGCTGATACGATACTTGGATATACAATAGATAAAAACAGTACAACAACTGATACGATACTTGGATATACAATAGATAAAAACAGTACAACAACTGATATGATACTTGCATATACAATAGATAAAAACAGTACAACAACACAGTTTCTTCTTCAAGTATTTTTTTTTTCCCTGTTGGTTAAGAAATACAAATTTCAACATAGAAAACTCCAATGTGCACCAGTCGAAGGCGGGTTTATTTAGATCTTCCAGCCAGTTTTCAGTACCAGCTTGCACTAGCGTTTTGTATCTTGGCTCTCTCTCTCTCTCTCTCTCTCTCTGCCAGACGCAAACAGGAGATCTTGGCAATGAGTTCATTTGGTGATATCGATTCCACTGGCCGCAGCGCTTTCATTGGAATCATCGGTTATCGCAGGTTACTCTTTCCTGTGTGTTTCTGGAGGAGTCTTTTGCGGGCTATGTGTTAAATATATGAAAAGCATAACTTCTTGTCATGTAGACCAACCACTGGGTGGATTTCATTATATGTGAGTTTATTCGCAATATTTGTTGCATATAACAATGAGAATTATCAAGTTTTAGTGAGGATATTCTTCTGTATATTTTAGCATCCAATTACAATTTTTTTTTTTTAATTGAACTAGTGGAATATGTGTGATTATTTACCGGTTATAAAGAATTCATTATTTGACTGTGAGTCCCGCTGAGGTAACTATAAATCTGTAAAGTATATATTATCTAGTTATTTAGTCCGTGGACCTTTGTTCATTGACTTTTTATCAACAGCATCTGTTAGTCTGTCCAAAATAATCCTAGTTAGTATTTTTCCAGGAACTGAGAGCAACAGTTGTGTGCGTCATTCTTATCGCCGAGTTTACTAACCGCGGATCGTGTTTATTACTATCTTGTCCTGTCTTTACAAGATACGTAACATAACATAACCCTTGACCCATTAGGGTCGTGGAGGTGTATTGATGGAAGCACTAGCACATAAAACCCGTCATCTTTATCTGTTTCCCGCTTGATGAAAAAAGTGTGTGATAACTTAGTCCTGTCCGTTTCTTGATGTTGTCATTCCAGATTCTTCTTTGCCTTCCTCTTCTTCGCCTACCCCCCCCCCCCGCCCCCTTACCCTACCCCCCCCCCCTTTCAATGTTCCTTGAAGTACAGTCTTTGCAATCGAATCATGTCTCATCACGTGCCTAAACCATTGTAAGATATTTAAAGCATGCTATTTTGTGCTCAACTGTAAATGATATTTTAAGTGTTCCTACATTAGGCAAAGACCTTTCTTTCGGCACATCATGGTACTTGTAAGGTAAAATATGGTAAATAGACAGAACTGACTTCCCAGGAACTTCCCTATTTAGGCTCAGTCGACTTGGGAGCTCAACTCAGGTTTTTAAATTCGCATTTTTTCTAAAGATGCGAATGCAAACATTATTTTCTAAATCAGTGTAGTTATTTGGGTAAAAAAATGTGAAGGTCATGCAGTCTTCAAGTAAACTATTCTTGTGTAGAAATAGTACCACGATTATTGTGGAAAAAGTATACAGCTAACCTAAATCCGTTGTTAATGAAGTTATACATATAATTCTTTGAACTTAGCTGAAACTTACCTAAATATCAACATTACAGTTTTCTTTCAAAAAATTTTATGAAAATTGGCACGACAATGACATCTTCAATTCTACATGTCTTGCGTTTATTGTAGAAATAGTACAGGGACCGATGCGGATTGCGGGGGGGGGGGGGGGGGGGGGGGGGGGGGGGGGGGAGATGAAACTGCCAACTTAAATGCATTGTTTTAAAATGTCACTATTATTCCACATCTCTTTCCTAAATCTTAGCTACTATTCGTCTAAACATCGAAATTTTCTGTCAGAATATTTTGGCTGTAAGATTATTTCGAATAAAAAGAGCAAGAAAGTGAAGCCTTCAAGTATACGTGTCTAATGCTCGTTATAATAATAAGTATGTCAAGTAAAAGTTCCTTTTCCACGCCCTTAAGCGTATTGGGAATATAGGGTTAGACATATTTTTATAGACCAATCGGCACTTGGTGGGTGATGTGGTCAGCATCACGCCGACCGCCTCTACTTCCCAGGACTGCTCCTGGTAGCCACTCAAGACTGGGTCGACATGGCAGTCATGGTCATCTTATTTTTAAAAGTCCGGCTACGGCAGGACGCGAACCCACGACCGTCCGATCCGCAGGCGGGCGTCTAGTCGCCAACGCCACTACGACACCTATAGATATAGGTATACGGGAACAAATGGCGAGAACAATTTAACTACAAGCTCAGATCCAGTGTGAATAGATCACTATTATTCCACATCTAATTCCTTAAGCTTAGCTAATACTTACCTTAACATCACATTTTTCTTTCAAAATGTATTAGCTGTATAGACTCAATATTTATCTACATAAACCACACATATGCTGGCATATGATGAGTGCTTTATCAATATTTTAGCAAATCTTCGGGACCAAGCGGGAGTAGTCGTAAAGCCCTGCTTTTGGGATCTCTGCATAACTAACCATTTTTTTCAAACTTGTTGCAAGTTATCTTTCTGACGTGTATATTATCTTCGTTCTTTTACATCGATGTCGTTTTCTATAAATAAAAATAAATAATCTCTTCGTCTGAAAGTGGAAGCCCTAACACTTCTCGCCATAGGCTCTAGGCGCTGAAACCTGGGGGTTCGGGGCACCTTGAGATTGAATAGGACCCCCCCCCCTTTTCCGCCCCCCTCCCCTCCCAGTTCTGGCTTTCCTGTCTTGGATGTCTCCTACATATGACTGTGGAGTCTATGTGTCCCGTTCTTAATACGGCATGTTGCTTTCATATAAGGAAGTTGGTTTGAGTTTCATGACTACGTTCTGGATGAGCAGTGTTTCAGTAGGTTCCAATGGCAGCCTTGAAAGTCAAACAAAAGCAAATCCGAGAAACTCCGTTCACCTGTATGACACCGTTATATTGCAGCATCCAACGGTTACAACGTAACATAGTAACATACAATCCATTTTAGGTGGATTGGTCATCAATGGAACTGTCCTTGTCGTCGTAATGTTCATTTATAATGAATTAGTCTTTCCTCTTGTGTCGAGTGCGGCACATAGGGCAGAGGTCGTGACTCTCCATGCACGGCGGTCCGTTGCAATCCGTTGTAGGTCTTGGATGTTTGAGTGGCCCATGAGCGAGCCTTCCCTGATGATAGTTCTACGTAGGGTTTCCCTTGGTCTTCCACGAGATCTTTTCCCCTGTGGTGTCCAAATGAGGGCTTGGTAAGGAAGTCTTGATTTATCCATTCTAAGGACGTGGCCGACATAGTTCCAGCGGCGTTTTCGTATAAAATTAGACACATACTCTTGCCTGGATTCTTGCCTTATTTGTGTATTGGTTCGGAAATCTGACCATTTGAAATGAATGATGTGGACTATTAAATCCTGTGTTCATGCTTTGTAGCAGACGTCGCACTCACTCATGATATTCTCCTTTACCTTAATCTAGGATGCTCGTTAATGTGAAACATACTTTATTATTATTATTATTATTTAACAATACTTTCACAGTACGTGTAAGCACCTGCTTTTTTCTGAACATGTCCCTTAGATGAGAGAGAGAGAGAGAGAGAGAGAGAGAGAGAGAGAGAGAGAGAGAGAGAGAGAGATATTCATATTTCCCCTGTCTCCCATGATTAAATCGCGTTGTACTTCCTATGTTTTCTCTGCCTCAGTCAGTGCTCACTGTTACGACAATTAAATGACGTAATCGCGTCCTCTTGTCCCAACTATCGTCCCAAACCAACATTCCTGGTATGGCCGGCAGGGCTGGCGAAGTTGGTACTTTCATACAAATTTAAGTACTTTTTTACCCTACCCGATCAGGCTGTACTTTTGGTAAAACGCCCGGTGTTTCGGTAAATTTTACAAATTGTGTATGAATATCTTAAATATCCGCGTTATACGCTGAATCAAATACTTTTTACAGAGGGAAGGGCGATGTCAGTTATGCAGTTGGTCATGTCATTTGACAGTCTTATTAAAGAACATTATGAATAAACAAATAACGAATGGAGGAAACTAATAGTGCAAGATCAAAACCTATTGCTAAAAATCACCGAAAAGTTTTGGTTTACAATTTCTGAAGAAAAAAATATGGAGAGGAAATTAGTATCCATCAGTAGCAATATGTTCGCTTGGTAATTTGGCATTAGATCCTTTTTTTTTTTTTTTTTCAGCTGTAGACAATTTTATTTCTGCTGAACAATATTTATATTTTAAAAATAAGTATTTTTTGAAGACTTCAACGATAATTGTTTTGATAAGATAAAAGCTATTGCTCTAGGACATTTAAGTCCACCCACCGGAAGTCGTGTAACAAACTGAGCTGGAAAAATGGTACTGAAATTATGTAATGGACAAACAAATTTAAATTCTGATCAAATGTAAGGTTAGCCAGTTTATGTGTGTATGTATGTGTGTGTTGTTGTGTGTGCGTGTGTGTGTGTTTGTGTGTGTGTGTGTTTGTGTGTTCACGCTCGCGCGTATGCGTGTGTCAGTGTTATTTTAAGACTTCTTTATGCTTTTTAAAATTAAAATGTAAAATGTGGCACCTTTTGGTGTGTTTTGGTACTTTTTCAAAAAAACATTTGGTAATATTCTTAAAACAAGTTCGGCAGCCCTCATAGCAGGACAAACGCCTGCCTCTTTCTTGCGACCTTTTGCGAAATTTTACTTTGTAACTGATTTTTAGAATCAATATGCTTTACATTTCCTACACTCATCTGAAGACGAATACTGACAATTTTTGGGTAACCAAATCAAGTAATTCTACCTGCACAGAATAGAGGGAATGAAATGGTATGATAGAATAACTAATGTAGAACTTTGGGAGAGAACTAAACAGGCTCCAGTAGACCAAAAGGTGAGAAAAAGACGCTGGCATTGGATAGGACACACACTGAGAAAACAGGAGAACAGCATAACTAGAATGTCTTTGCATTGGAACCCAGAGGGGCATAGGAATAAAGGAAGGCCCAACAAAAAACACATGGGGAAGAGAACTGAAGAATGAAGTTAGAAAGATGGGGAGGACATGGGGAGAGCTCCATGCAATGGCGAAGGAAAGAACGACTTAGAGTGAGTTGGTTGAGGGCCTATGCTCCATTGGAGGATACAAATGCAGAAGAAGAAGAAGAAGAAGAAGAAGAAGAAGAAGAAGAAGAAGAAGAAGAAGGAAGAAGGAAGAAGAAAGAAGGAAGAAGGAAGAAGGGAGAAGGGAGAAGGGAGAAGGTAAAAGGTAAAAAAAAAAGAGAAGAAGACGAAGACGAAGAAGAAGAAAGAAGAACAAGAAGAACAAAAAGAACAAGAAGAACAAGAAGAACAAGTAGAACATGAAATCCAGTAAATTAAAATATGTTGAAATTTGCTGAGATCAGAAGACACTTTATTAAAAGCATCAGAGCAAATCAGTTGTTTTGTTTTTCTCGCTACTTTATGTGAAGAGAAAGACTGGAGCATGTTGTGACAACTAAAGATTTATATGTGTATGTGTGTGTTTTTTGTTTAACATATAAATCTTCGAACCTCTTTCTAAGTTCCGCTTCAGCGATTTTGTCATACCATTTCAGTTTCTCGTCATCATCATCATTATCTGTTGGTAGCAGCTTGTTAATATTTGTGGTTTTGTTACGATTGTTGTAGTAGTTGTCCGCGTTTCTTATCGAAATAGCAGAACTAACATGAAAAGAGTTGCTTAATCGATCTCGACCACCACAATGGTCTTAACGATATAAAATGTCCGTTTTTTTTTTTTTAATTCTTAGCTTGATAGTTCTGCATGTTTAGCCACATTTTCTTTCAATTTTATTAAATACTTTGGGTCCCAAACAATGCATCAGTTTTTATCAACTATTGTCAGTGTGAACCAAGGCACGCCTGGGTGTATATGTTCAGTGTTTTGTTTCAATATTTTCAAGAAATCGAGTCAGGTGGCTTCATATATATGTGTGTGTGTGTGTGTGTGTGTGTGTGTGTGTGTGTGTATATATATATATATATATATATATATATATATATATATATATAGATTACATATATATATATATATATATATATACACACACACGCCTGTTGTGTGTGTGAGAGAGAGAGAGACACACACAGAGAGAGAGAGAGAGAGAGAGAGAGAAAGAGATAATTAGCCACTTTTCCTGTTGACACACTGCCTAGCACATATTTTGCCGTTGCAGTCAAGAATTTCATTATGAAGTCGAAATTTTCTGTCGTTTTCTTTTCAATTAAAGAAATGTCATTAATCACATAGTCGATTTTCTCTTAACAGCACCCTATAACTAAACCCCGAAGCAAATAATACTGTACATAAGACTACAGACAGACAGGAAAGATCACGGGAAGAGATCAAATACTTTAGAACTTGATAAGACAAAAACTTCACTTGGTGAAAACGTCATTACTGAGAGGGAAAACTGCCGAAATTAATGCAAGGACGTGATGGGACATAATGATGTTCGATTGTGTTGTCCATGGTATGCCCTTCTTTTGGGTTACTGTATCATCGGTAACCGAGTCGCCCACTAGCTGGCCGGTAGACGACTTCGTCGTCGGTCGGGACAGTATTGAGTCTTGTCTCTTTTGCTCGCATCAACACTGCAAAAAAATGTTTAGATCTACTTGGTGGCGAGCTGTGCTAAGCTATATTTTATGGCGCACATAACCTGGTCATAATTATAAATAAAAGCTCACCCTGAACAGGGATGCTGGTTGAAAGTGACGATTTTTTGATTTTTTTTTCGCAAAGGCAAGCCAAGCAAGGGTTTATTGTATGGAACTTGGTGAACATGCAGACTAAGCTACTGGTATGTTCTGTTTTCTGTCTGGGCATGGTCACAGGAAGAGACATGTAATGCTGCTAGTGGAGCGGAACAGTGACCGCCAGTAGAACCAGGTACAGGTAAACAGTCATGGACCCTTTTCCATACCTTCAATCGTATTGGACATTTAGGTCTAGACCTATATTTTATTGACCAGTCAGCATCTGTTGGGTGATGTGGTCAGTCTCACGCTAGCCGCCTTTACTTCCCATGACTTATCTGGTGCATATCTGAGGCCTGGAAGCCAACGTAATTTTTGAAAACAAGTATGGCTCTGTAAGGACCTGTACCTACCAACTTCCAATACGCAGGCGAGCATCTAGCCGCTACATCACGGCGGCTCCCTAGAAGAACCAGGGAGTTTAGAAAATGTAAACACTTTTGTCGCTGTATAGATTCTAACACTCTTCTCTCCTCTCCATTGTGAGAAAAAAAATGTGGGCGGCGGAAGGTGGTGGGGGAGGCGGGGAGGGGGAGGCGGGGGGAACTACTGCCTCTTAAAAAGCGTGCCGTGAAGCGCGACTTATTTGGGAGCTTTCCTTCCCAATCATGGAGCACCTGCCAGAGAGGCAAGGAACCAACAGTCAACAAATGAGCTTTTTCTGTAAAACAGGTGAGTACGCAAAACTGAAGTTTTAAAACAATATCAGAGTGCCCCGTGAGCACGGCTGGTCTATGTCCTGTCTTTATCTTTGTGGTGTCACTGTTGACACTTAAGGCATACACAAGTGATCTCTATTGCTACCGGTCTGCTGATTTTTTTTCTGCCTATGGTATGCCGTGTTAGTTTGCATTCTTTCATGTCATCTGTTTACTGTACATCTTTAGTGTTTCTGTTGTTAACTGCCAAGGGATTTTTTTTACGTGCTCAACTATGCACACGGGCGTCCGATCTCACTACCCAGAGACCGGGGGAATTACTAGAAGTCCAAGTCCACGTGAAAAAATCCCAGCCCTTACCGGGGATTGAACCCGGAACCTCTAGCACTCGAGGCGGACACCATGCCTCGAGACCACGTAGCCTAACGGCGCTGCCCTGGCAAAATTTGGAGTGAAAAAATCTTCCCAAAGTATTTCAGGATCCTCGCCCGTGCTACAGGGCATGTGCACTGTGCTGAGCTGCTTCGGACTCAGACTTGAGTGAGAATAAGAACAGAGCACTTATGGGTTACTACCATTGTACCATGATGTTGATCCGTTGTTCAAAACCTCAAAAACCTTCAGGGTTCCTTATGTCGTTCAGGTCTTTTTTTTTCACCATCTGCCGTCCATCGAAGAACTGTTCTTACTGAAGAATCAACGAGGCATGCTTGTTAGGAAGGCAGTGGGTCTATCCCTCCCCCCCCCCCCCCCCAATGGGACCCCGAAACCAACATCGGGAATGCTATGAATAATTTTCCATCTGCATCAAGTAGATTTCTTTATAACTCTCTCACTTCATACTTCTGATCTACGTTTCAACGACACATTACTGAACATTTTGGTATATACATTTTCTGATATATTTCGACCGTTCTATGAGAGAGCATTTCGCTCGGGCAGCATAGGTTGCTCTGCCCTGATACATATCTTTCATGCTGAGACTCCGGGACGCCTGTAAATGGTACACCGATCCACAGACAAATGGTGAAATTGATTAAATTTTAATGTTTAACATTCAGGTACATTTAGAGAGATCACTGTGCTGCAAACCGCCATGTTATTAAGAGTTGAGAAACAGTTACGGCTTTTATCACTTTTTTTTTTTTTTTTTACTTTATCAGTTATAGTGGGGGAAAACGTGCTGGCAATGTTTGCACTCTAGGATTGTAGTCCGCATAATTAACACACCAAGGATAAAAATCATACCTACATGTGCAACTTCCAGTAAGCCCTGTTCAGCCGTAAAGTTGTACTGA
Organism: Candidula unifasciata; assembly: GCA_905116865.2. Taxonomy (NCBI): domain Eukaryota; kingdom Metazoa; phylum Mollusca; class Gastropoda; order Stylommatophora; family Geomitridae; genus Candidula; species Candidula unifasciata. The sequence goes on from CAJHNH020003979.1 coordinate 414,595, forward strand.
GGATCCGATGATTACGAAGTAACATGAAGGCAGAACTGTGTGGGGATTGACTTACAGATGTCAGCAGGATCCCCCTGCTATTTCAAGTACATAGTTAAGTAGCGTTATGCACTGTTTGTCATAGTGACACCGTTCATAGCTTGCATCATTCAGTAGACTTTTAGCATTTGAACTGAACGCGAATAAACATGGACACTGTCATTGCTTGTTCCGCCAACTGTGAAATCTGTGGTGTGATTGGTTTTCTTCAAGCAGAAGGTTGGAATGCTCAGCTTTTTATTAATTTATTTTTTTTTAATTTTATTTCAAACTAGACAATTGGGTACTGATTTTGGAAGATCCCTTCTACATCTTTTTACTAGGTCTTTATTATTTGTATCCGTATCCAATACCAAAATCCATAACTGAAATGTAGTGACCAAGGATACCATATTTTGTTGAATATTCCATGAAACTATCTACAATATGTTGATTATCGTAACTGCTCAAATATGTTAATAGTTTCTGAACTTAAGATTCAGTTTAATGTCCTTATACCTTGTTCGCTGTGTATAAAATAAGTGATCGTCCCATCGTTGTATCAGAATAATTGGAAACGCAGACTGTCTAGTGAAAATTCTCTTCCTGCAACATGACTGTCTAGTGAGAACCTCTTCCTACAACGTGACTTATCACGTTTATCATCAACACACATTTCCTTTTATTGGTTGCATGACAAAACGTGGGTTATTGCTGTTCTCATTTACGTGTCTCCGTAGCGAAGTGGTTATATCGATTGCCTGGTTTGCTTTCGTTCTGAGTTCAATATCTGACTGTCTTTCGGTTCGCAAGTAAAGGTTTTTTTTTTTTTTTTTTTTTGAGTTTCACGGAAGTTACAAAGTAGGTGCTTTGTGCAACGGAAACACATTTGGCGAAGGGAGGCCAAGCCAGATGGGATCAGATCTGGGTCGGTAACGTAATCTGTTCGTCTTAAAACCCCCTATTACCGTTAACATCTCTCTGGTTATATTTCGTGCGTTGTACATTTTTCTGGATCAGCTACACAGAAATGATCCCCAAATTCCATTTTACCATTGACAGGTAATTCTAGTTTATCGACAAGGCCGAGACATTGTCGATTGTTTTGTCATTATACTGTTAAAAAGTATAATGTATTTTTTCCATGTTGGTGACGAACTTCGTCACGAAGTGAGGAGTTGTATCTTAGAATCTTTTCAAAACATGTATATACTTCACTTTAGCGCTTCAAGTAATAAACTGGTTGATGTACATTTCTTGTCCCATACCATTCTAATTGTTATGTAACTGTGTTTAGCAAGGGCATACGGATGAGCCACTGTGGTGTAGCGACTAAACTCTTACCTACGAATTAGAAGGTCGTGGGTTCGGGTCCTGACGAAGCCGAACTTTTTCAAAACTGACTTTGGCTACCAGGTCGACCCATCTTTGAGTGGGTACCAGGTACAAGTACAAGAGAAGTAAAGGCGATCGGCATGATGCTGACCACATCAACCCCCTAGTGCCGATTCGTCCATAAAATATATAGGTCTAGTCCTATATACTCAATACACCTGAAGGTGTGAAGTGTCCAAGGTAAGCTGGAGAATCCCGACAGTTACTGTTGTTTCCTTCAAGGATCGTACATTTGGTTCCTTTGGAAGTAGATTTTCTTCATTTCATTATTATCTCAGGAGCTTCTTGTTTTGTTTTCGCCAATGGTACCTGAAACCTGACCATTCAGACAGAAATGGCAAACTACTAACCGTAAAAAATTTTGTCTAGCAGAACCACAACAGCAAAAAAAATGTTGAAGTTGGTTCTGCAACATCCTGTAAAGGATAGGCAGCTAATTCAGGTAGCAGCTCTAATATTCCGAGAGTGAAAGAGTTGGAACGGACAGGGTTAGATATCTCGAGATTGTGTTAGCAGGATTGGTTAGTTCTCAACAGGTCTATTCAAGATGTAAACTATTTATTTTATCGAGAGAGGTGCATTTCATAAAACCAAGAATCGTTGGCGATAAGTCGCCTGTGATTTGAAGTTGTTGCAGGGAGAGAGAGAGAGAGAGAGAGAGAGAGAGAGAGAGAGAGAGAAGGGGGGGGGGGATTTGTGCATGTTTCGTATGAAATACTTTATACTGATTACAACAACACAAAAGTAGTTGAATATTTTAAAAGAGGTTAAGAAGTAATGAAAACTTACCATAAACCTCAGAAAGAGGTTTTGATAATTGTTGACATAATGAGAAATTAACGATATGAACATACTGCAACAAATCTGGTTGTGTTACAGACTCTTAAGAAGGGGAAGGGAGGAGGGGTGGGGGAAGAAGAGAGAAACAAAAACGTGGATAGAAACCAGAGAAGATACTTGACAGTTTGTCATCATAGCCTGGAAAGGTGGCATCCTAGGAAATTACAAATTTTGACCGAGATATAGAAATATTGTAAAGAAAGATCGTTCACGCTTTTCGACAAGGCATTTAATGATTACAGTGATTAATGTTTGCAGATAAGTTTTATCAACAACAACAAAAACTGGGATTTTGAGTTTTCAGAAAGGGACATATGTCATCTTTATAGCAAATAAGACAGACTGTTTTTCCCCCTCTTCCGGTCGCTATCAGAGGGTGTGACTGCAGCGGTACCAATGAGAACCGCATTCCAGATAAAATCTCAGATACTCTGTTCAATCGCATAGGAAACCAGAAATTCCCTTGCAAGTTTAAAAACCATATATTATGGCAAGATTACGAAATATACCTGATGTCATGTAAAGGTTATTACTAAGCATTACCCTAGCACACCGTGCTGTTGAGGCACGGCTGGCTGAATGGTTGTTTACTTTGCTCTTAAGCGGGAGACATGAGTTCGATTCTTACTGCACAGTCCGTGACAACATCACTAGACATGCGACCCGAAATTATTAGGCTCAAAGGCCTTCATGCTAACACCGCAAAAGTGTTAAAAATGCCGTGATTAAAAGGGGGGGGGGGGTAACCTGCTGTCATATATGGGTTAGGATTGCGTAAGTAATACGAAAAAATTGTTTTTCTGCCTCTCCAGAATTGCAGTCTTTACGACTAAGATTGACATCTCAAAGATAAGACCCAACCCTGGTAATAGTAACGTTTTCCGGCCGAGAAAGAGTGACTTCCCTTCCCATTCATGCATCGTCGTGTCGCAGGGCCTGTCCTATGTTGCGGGGCGGTCACGCTTGGTGACCGGCCACCAGCAAGCAGTATTTTACTCATTGTTTTGAACGACCGGCAATATCGCGTGTTCTTTATTCCATGATGTGAGAGCTTTTAATGGTCGCAAAACATGTAGAACTGGCCGGAAAACGTTATTAGCACCCCAAACCTGTACAAATCCTATAAATCACACTGAACCGTGTAGCACAAGTATATTGTGGCGCCCAACAGCTACAAAGTAACCTGTAGCCCAGTGTTTGTTGGTGAGATGAATGTTAAAAAACTGTTACGATTGTTCTCAAATAATGCACACACGTATTAATCACTGTTAGTTACAACTTTCCCTCTGTTAGCCCACAAAACGTATACAGATATAGTCCATATTCTTCAAATATTAAACATACTAGGCAATATATATGTTTTTCTGTCTAATCTTTCTCCCCTATCCCCTCCCGGCTTCTCCTAAAGGTTTGATCTCCTACCATAGAATCAAAGCGATTATTTTTCGCGGAATTTATACATAGAGTGCGTTATTTATTCTGATAGATTTGTCGTGAATTTCTATCCTTATACAGCATCATTTGTCTACCATGAAAACACTACATTATCATGTGCAACATAATTGTAATTCACTTCCATACAGTGTTAATTATAACACAAACCCCCCCCCCCCCCCCCCCCCCATAACACTCTCAAAGAATCATGCCATTTCATCATTACCTCTGGTGAATTCACTTTCGTCCTGTGTATATTTAATAGTATTCTCCCTTTGGACGATCGTGATTTTCATTATTGTACTAGCTCTTAAGTAATTGCTTACGGTGAAATACAATTTGCGCCACACTGGGAAAGTGAAATCGAGTGTGTGTTCGCGCGCTCCTGACCGTGTGTGAGTGTGTGATTATGTTGTTATTTCTGTGTGGTAGTTGTGGTGGTGTATAGGCGACAATGCCAGTGTGGAATGCATGTCACCATGCAACCTTTATGACTATACTTTGCGCCAGTTAACAAGTTCAAACATGTGCGTAGGAGTAAGATATTTGTGAGTAGTGTAACTGAATGTGTGTGTGTGTGCGTGCGTGTTGTGTGAGCGTTTGTGCATGTATGTATGTGTGTGTCTCTACATGTATGTGTGTGTTCCCTTAGGGAGTGAGTTAAACGTCTCTAGGCAACCCTTGTGTTAATGCTGATTAGTCTTTACGACTAAGATTGACATCTCAAAGGGGGTGCCTGGTTGACGATGTATCTTAGTGCACTTGTATTCATGGCGAGGCGCAGACGCCGTCTGGAGGTGACAGGTTCAATTCCCGGCACGGTAACTATAGCTTTCGATTTTTATGTTGTCTAGTGTGTTCTTCTGTCTTTCTACTTCTTTCTATGAGTGCCGTTCACAATACTTTCTGTTACTTGATTAATTCATATGATTAGTCTATAGTATATGTCTGCTGCTAGTGTGTGTGCGTCTGCGTAGGCGTGACCGAGTTCCACACAGGAGCTTGCATGTTGAATGTCATCAAGCAACGTCAGTCATTATGCAACGATAAAACGTTAATTTACATGTGTGGACTGGCATTCATTAAAGATAACGTCAAGAAAGGAAACAATCAGGCAACCTTTGGGACAAGAAAAGAAACTAAGTCTATTTTATCATCAGGGATTGCATAACACAATCCGCAGCCTGTGTGGGTGGGTTCTGATGTAAGTGTGTGGGTGTTTGTTTGTCATGGTGTAGGTGGGTGGGTGGGTGTTTTTTTTTTAAATCATAATGTTTGAAATTGTCTGTTCACTTCTCCGGTGTTTACTTTTGTTCTTTCCCTTCTCCAATATTTACTTTTGTCCTTTCCTGGTGTAGTACATATTTTGTTCCCGTGTTCTTGGTACCGATCATGTAGTACATTGCTAATCACCCTTTCAAGTAATGAGAAATCATTTTGTAGGCTCAAACATTATGAAACCGCACGGCTTCGAACTCCAGTAAATTACTTGGTGAAAACTCGATAAACCGGTGAAGGGGTAAGTTAATTTACCCGGCTGTCCGCATCTTTCCAGTTAGAAACTGGAGCTGTTAAAGCATGAACAAATATGACACTGGAGAGGGACATTAGATCGATTTATGAAGTTTGTTACCAGACCTCTTGTTTTTGTGTACCAAACTGTAATAGTGTGTTAGTGTGTATGTGAATAATTGTGTGTCAACGTTATGTGCGTGATGC